>CM076569.1:857409219-857541201 GCA_034641835.2 Pinus albicaulis | reverse complement strand
TTGGTTGGCTGCCCTGTAACTTGTCCTTGTACGTTTCCTGCTCTCTTTTCTCCCGATCTGTTTTGCGACCTCTTGTGGATCTCCTAACAGAGGCCTGAGAGTCGCCTATTTCTCCTTCCTCCTCCGAATCTTCCGACTCCAGGTCCTCTTCCTCGACGCCAACAGGTATTCCTTTTGAGCTTTCTGCAACACTTGTGTCTTTGGAAGACACAGAGGGGGTCCCTTTGACCGGGGATGCTGTCTTTTGAACCTCCACCTCCTGGGTGTCCTCTTGATGCGAGCTTAGGAGTTCAAACTTGTTTTCAGGAGCGGACTTAGATGGGATCTGCTGAGAAGAGGCCTGTTGGGGACCTTTGCTACTAGGGTCTCCCGGCTTTTGAGCCTTATGGGAGGTTTTGGTGCACTTGACTTGATTCCATCCGTCCTCCTTCCCTTGCACAACCTCATTGTTGGATGGACAGCCTCTGGCGAAGTGGCCATAGACATGGCATTTCCGACATTTGAAGGGCAGCTGCTCATAGTCCAGTTTCTGCACATGCGTCCAGCTTCCGACTTTGATTTTGATGGCCTCTGGTAGCCCAACCTCCAGATCTACTTCCACGCAGATCCTAGCACAGTCATACTGGTCCTTGTTGTTTACTCGATCAATGAACTTCCCAAGGGCATTTCCAATATGCATCAGAGAATCCCAATTCCAGCAGTGAACTGGCAGATTTGGGAGTCTAACCCACACCGGGACTGCTTTGGGCACATCCACAGCAGGATCGAAGTCTGGAGTCCACTTATTTAGATACAAACCCTAGGGGCCCATGAAGTAGGGGCCGTTCTGGAAGATCAGATCTTTGTCTTCTTTTGAAGTGAACTCGAAGAGAAAGTAACCTCTCCCAAAAAAATAAGAAGTAACGCTTTCTTTGATCAGAGGCGCCCAGTTTCTGTTGACCCAGCTCTCAGTGGTTTTGGGAGATGGCCAAAGCCCTGTGAACTGGCCTATGCGATTATCTTTAGAATTCGTTTTTATTTATTTTGATGTGTTATATATATATATATATATATATATATATATATATATATATATATATATATATATATATATATATATATATATATATATATATAATTTTAGTAGGATTGTATTTCATTATGTCCAATATATTAGCTACATTAAAGCAGAGAATTGAACTAGTAATTTCACATCAATAAATACCTTATTAAAAAAAAAAATTGAACTAGTAACTTCACATCAATAAGTGCCTTAAAAAAACACTTGATCAATATCCAAAACACATACATATAACCTAAACCCATAAACATAACTTAAAATATTTTAATTACACATAAATTTAAACAAATAAAATAAGTTAACTTACCCATAGACATAACTTAAAATATTTTAATTACACATAAATTTAAACAAATAAAATAAGTTAACTTTTAATTTCTTTAGGGTTGGAATTTTTTGCACACGTAATAGTGCTGCTTTCATCTTTACGTTTGCAATGAGATCTTTTGGTGTGTGGTCTGATACATGGGCCAATCAACCGCCCCCAAAGGTTGCCTTCCCGTATTAATTCATATTTAGACTATTTTATCAAAAGAAATGAGTCTTAGTCCGTGGCTTTAGGGAGTTTGATCAGCTGGCCCCCAAAGGTTGCCTTTAAACTATTTTATCATAAGAAATGAGTCTTCAACTGTGGCATAAGCGGATTTAGGGAGTTTGATCAGCTGTATCATACACGTAATGGATGATTCTCTACCATAACTCAAGTTACTTTAACATGCCATACACTAAAACCCAAAACCTAAGACCAGTGATTCATGCGTGCCTATTCTGTATTGTCTGAGCTATAAAATGGCCTTGCCAAACCATGCCGATGCCACGAAGCATCAGCTTATTGCATAATACACATTAGCGACGTTTCTTGATCTAAGTTATCAGGTAGTGGCAGGGTTATTTGCTATTTGTTATTGTGATTATTGCTTTTGTTTGGCTTGATTTGTGGGGTGCATTGCAATGGAAGAACTGATACTGGAACTTCACAAGGTTGAAGCTGTGAAATTTGGGAACTTCAAGCTCAAGAGTGGGATATCATCCCCCATATACATTGATTTGAGGCTTATAGTCTCATACCCAAATCTGCTCAAGCTTGTTTCTGAGACCATCTGGAACCAGGTCTCATCCCTCAAATTTGAGGTAATCTGTGGAGTTCCCTACACCGCTCTACCCATTGCAACATGCATCTCACTGGCCCACTCGGTCCCCATGGTCATGAGAAGAAAGGAGGTCAAGGATTATGGCACCCGAAAAGCCATTGAAGGAGTCTTCAGCCCAGGGCAAACATGCCTGGTTATTGAAGATCTGGTGACAAGCGGAGCATCTGTAATGGAGACTGTTGAGCCTCTTAAATCCGTCGGTCTCAATGTGAGTGATGCTGTTGTTTTGATTGACAGAGAGCAGGGTGGGTCAGATAATTTGGTCAGCAATGGCATTCAATTGCACTCGGCCCTTAAGCTCACACAGATGGTGGATGTGCTCGTGAGGCATGGCAAACTCTCTGGAGAGATCGCGGATTCTGTCAAGAGGTTCATTGCAGAGAACCAGACGAAGGTGCCTGCCCCTTCCCCTTCTCCTGCTCCTGTTAATGTTGTTAAGAAGAGGAGCTCTTATGGTGAGAGGGCCGCTCTCGCTCAGAACCCAACAGGTAGGAAGCTGTTCGAGCTCATGGAGAGGAAGAAGACTAATCTATCTCTAGCAGCCGATGTTTCCACAGCCCAAGAGCTTCTCAGCATTGCGGATGCGGTATGTTTTTTTATGTAAGGCTTACACATTTTTGTGATTTGGCTGTGCATGTTCAATGTGTATTGTGAATTATCGCACACGCATAACAATTGTGAGACATGGGTAGTTCATAATGCATAACTCCTGCCAAAAAACCTTTGCCAATCCGAAAGCTGGTTTTTGAGTTATGAGAATTGTGAGACCTAGGTAGTTCATAATGCATCACCCCTGCCAAAAAACCTCTGCCAATCCGAAAGCTGGCTTTTGAGTTTCAGGGTGATGCCCTGTAGGTCTTCTCTGCCTTGTGCCTGATTATCTATGTGACACCAACAATACTATCTAATGCAGTGGCACATCATCCATATGTGGGTTGTTATCTATCCATACATCTTAATGCCAGTGGCACATCCATATGTGGATTGTTTATCTATTCATACATCTTAATGCAGTGGCATATCCTTATTTGGGTTGTTATCTATTTATCCATTATGGATCTTAATGCAGTGGCACATCCATATTTGGGTTGGGTTGTTATCATTTGATATCTCGATTCAGTGGCACATTTATATGTCGAGAATTTGTTCCACATTAATACTCCCTCTTCCTAATGCAGCGACACATCTATATGTGAGTTGTTATCGATCTATACATCTTAATGCAATGGCACATCCATTTTTGGGTTGTTATCATCTCAATGCAGTAGCACAGCGATATGTTTGGGATTTTGTTCCACATTAATACCCCTTCTTCCTATATTATGGCCATTTGTTGTAACATACAATAGTTAAGTCCTCTTTGACTTGTGGGTTGTTATCCATGTGATGTCTACAATACTATCTTAATGCAGTGGCAGGTCCATATGTTGGGATTTTGTTCCTCATTAATACTCTTCCTCCTCTTCCTTCTGTGATGAAATAAATGGCTTGTGTTTTGTACTCTTATATTCTGGTAATTTGTTGTGACATTCCATTGTTAATTTTGTTGGTTCCTCATCTGAGATAGATGTTGCCTAACTTTTACAAGCAGGGATATTGCTCATCTCTTTCCACAATTTAAATTATCTTTTCATGTTGTTGAACATCGTAGTAGATATTTAATATTAGCTATGGCCGGTGATTTTGGACTGATATATCTGGTTGGCTTTTGATATCTAGGTTATTATTCAAAATATCTCTCCATAAATTGGCTCATGGGTTCCTTTTAAAAATGTTTTATATCTGATTTTTGCTTGCATCATCCTTTCATTTTGTTTTGAGTGTCGGTATGTGAGTTATATTTGATTCTATGAAAATGTTGTGGATCTTTCTTCAAATGTTGTTTCATGTTCGTTGATGATTTGTTACTTGTGGGTCATGCTGATGGTAACAACTGTTTTATTCCCTTATTCTCCTCCTTTAAAGTTTGTCCCGTAGTCCTTTTCTTCTAACATGTTTGTAAGCTAACATTAGCCCCTGGGACATCAAATTTTTTCCCAATGCTCAACATTCTGTTGTGGGCAATTTTTCTCTCCTTGAATTTTGCTTCTAGGATTACATTTCCCAAATTTCTTCTTCCCTAAAAGCTTGAATGGTTTTTGCATGTTTCTTTCTTATGCTTATTTGCTAAATCGTGATTTGTGATTTCTTTCTTATATACAATTTGTCAATATTTTATTTTGCAGGTTGGGCCTGAGATATGCCTTCTGAAAACACATGTTGACATACTACCTGACTTCACACCTGACTTTGGTGCTCGGCTTCGTGCGGTATTTCTTCCTGCCCCATTTCCTGCATAGAAGTTTGATCAGTTCATATTTAATGTTTAATTGCCTTGGAAATCACGGCCTAGTTTTGGTTAAAGGAATGTTTTTTTAACTCTTGTTCCATGGAAAACAATGGAATTTGGTCAAAAAAGCACAAGATGTGGGGACCTAATATTTATACAAACATCTATAGAGAGTGCATATAGGCCACTGTATTGGCCCTCCCAAGGACTTCAATCATAAGATGGTTATCTATCTTGTGCACTTCATGCAGTTGAAGGATGGCCTTATTATCGGACTTGAGGATACTAGGAACTTGGAAGCATTGGTTACATAGCCTCGTGATTCCTTTAGGTCATGTCAAAGTTTGTTCCCATTGGCTTTGGGTTGAGACAAACCACTACTTTATGAGCTATAAAAGGATTTATTAGGTTTGTCACCTATAGGACATGAAGTTAGAGGACTGCCTTATCTTCATGTGCCTAGTACACTATGAGATGAGGGGAAGGTTCCATTGTCCCTATAGAGAGTCAAGAGGACCCCTTACTACTTTTTTAGGTACTTGAACCAGAGGTGCTAAGCTCTATTTTTGAAGGAAGTACTAGATCCTAGGAGGCAAACTCTATATGATCCACCAAGAACAAACCTTGTTACATTAATTTCTTCTTTCTTGCTCTCAATATTGATCATTGATGATTGTAAGTAACATGTAGAGGCCTATGCGATATCAACCTTTAGATTGGTGGGACCCACATCTCCAATAGACCTACAACCAACATTTTGGTTCCCTCTAGCACTTCATAGAGGCTTTGCTCATGGTGCAATTCATGACTAAGGTCCCATTGCATTGTCATACATCCTATCTCTATGAGATGGACTCGCCTCACATAGAGTATTGACCATCTATTTTCCATTACCAGATTCTGTAAGTGAGCATTAGGGGATTATCAATGGTGGGCTACCATTCTCCCGAGATCTCATAGCCCAACTCCCTTGTGTCCTCTTTGGATTCTTTAGATGACATATTTAGGTTTCATATTGATGCCTTCTCGAAGATTGATGGGGATAAGGATGGCCCTTCACCTCCCTTTGCCTGTACTTGTATTCCCATTCATGATGTTGAAGCTTGATATTGAACTAGAGCCTCATTATTATATCTTTGCCCCTGCTCTTCTTTATCTCTCTCTTTCTTTTTGACATTACATGATCATGCTTTTTCATGCATGATCATGTATTTGTTAGCTTAGCTTGCTTTGTGCTTTTGGAGTAGCCGCACACACTCTTGCAGTTTCTTATTGGTGATTGTACTTCTTTTCTCTAGTCCCATTGATCTACATTTTTGGTCATTCCGTGAATTTTAATATAGTTTTCTTATCTTGCCTTATACCATCAATGCTTAATGATACTCATAGCAAGCTTTGTTTGAAGCATTGTTCTGCTTGGGTATTGCATTACTCCCTAGTGTTGCTGACTACTATAACTAGCATTTGGCTAAATATGCATTACTTGCCCTTGTTTACTTTGTTGTAATAATGATAGAAATATGAGATTTCTTTTGTTAATCTTATCCATTATTGGATATTTTGATGCTTCTATTCTCTCCCCCTTTAATGATTTTTTATCAATGAAATTAATTTTGTGGTAGCTATGCTCTTCCCTTTAACAATCATATATTAGTCACATTCATATAGTTGTTGTATCCAAGAGTGCTCATTGGTTTGTTAGAGTTTTTTGAATTAATGTCTACGTGTTTTACATATAAGAAAATTTGTAATTGTAGTTTTTTTGTATTAGATAGGGATAGAAGGAGACACTATTTGGACTCAAGTTTTTTCCTTACTATATGGAAGCAACAATAAATCCCAAACATAGGAGGTTAGTAGTGGTAGAGGGTCCTTTTTCTTAAGTGTTAATGTCTTCTTTGTAGGGGTGTTGTTAATGATGATGCCATGAGACTTGGATTTGCCTTCTTTCAAAGTGTAGGCAATGGCTTTCACCATTTAGACCAAATTCTCTTAATTTTCTAGGAGCGTGAAGATTTACCTACACCTTATTTGTGTTCACAGTAAAGAGGTATATACACTGCGACATAGGTCCAAGCACTTTGCATCTCCTTTAAACACTTGTTTTAGGAATCATCTCCACGAAATTAAAAGCATGTAAATGGTAAAGAAATTGGGCTAGAAAAATAGAAGGGTAACGAATTCCATTATTTTTTGACAAGGTTAACATCCCCAACATATACCAACTCTATTCTTTAGCCCAATTGCCCTACATTAGTGTTTTTTTGTAAGTCGATATTCTTTTCATGTAGGAAAAAGGAGTACATAGAGTCATTTCTAAAATAGGTGGTCTCACCTCGACTAGGTTTGTTGACCAAAAAGTGCACCAGATGACAAACATACAAACGAGTAGCTAAGGACATAGTCCATAGACGGTTGGGCCAGAGGCACCAAAACACAACTAAAACATAAAAAAACTCTAGAAAGCATACTAATCGTCTGACGTGATGGAAGCAGGGTTGTCTGGGGCCGTTCCTAGAGGCGATGGAGGGCGGAAGTCACACTGAACATACCCTTCGTAGTGCGGCATCCATGTCTCCAACTTTTTTTACTTTCTTTGTGAGATGGTTTTGGCCCCGCCAGACCACAACCAGTCTTTCCCGAAGTTGACTCTGAAAGTAATATAGACGTTCTAGAGAAGCCAACTGCGCAACATGCTCCTTGCGGCGAACACGCTCGACGACGTCCACCATATCCATCAGACTGGTAATTAGAGTAGGACAGTTCTCCAGACAACAATGCTAGAGCCCCTGTCCCACCTAAACCTCGGGACTAGCCGACCCGCACTTCTCCTTGCCATCACGAGCACCTTCGCCCCTTAGAGTCTGCCCTCGACCCTGTGACCCTCCACCTCTCCTAGCTCCACGCTTGCCACCTTTGTGGCCACCACGCACACCCACATTGCCCATCCACACACTCCCAATAGTTTTGCCACCTCGATGGGGCATCACTGTGACCAATGCCTTATTCGCCACCCCTACAGAGCCATGAGTGATAGAGGAGGAAGACTGTCCCCGTCGCACTAGCGGCTTCATATTTTTCCATAGAGAGCCCGCCACGAGCAGAGACCAAACACCAGACTCCCCACTAGAGAAAACAATCCCCATGGGTGAAGGACCCAAGCAACATCGCCCAATACAGTTCGAATTGACAGGGCTGCTTCCCTCTTCCAGCGAGGGACCACCTCCACGAGATAAACCAGACACTTCCACCCTCTAGACCAACACAAATGATGGAGCACCTAATAGGAATAGAGTAGTTGATTCCTACTTGTGACGACCCCCAAGCCGACAACCACCTACCGAATTCAACAGACAAGAACCACAGACTAATCCACCAAGCCCCGTCAAGCCAGAAATCACTGATATAACAGGAGAACCTTGGTTTTCGCCTCCCTCTACGGGGTTTCCCAGACGGCGAGTTCCACCACCCTTTGCGAGCGCGACAAAACAGGTTTCCCCAGGACCACGAGGGTCTCTCCCTTCTCAACCGATCCTCACTAACACCAACAATAACAAGGAGCCCCAACCATAGGGACCAATCGAACACACTACCTCTGCAAATTTCCATGGTGAGCGCCCACACATTGCACCCTCTGAAAGCCTTCCTGCGATGCTTCTTCTTCCTCCCCGGCGGCCACCACAAAGGCCAACACCATACCCGGCTACAGAGACAAATGCCAAGTTCGCTCATCGGGCCTCTCCTTAACTCTCCACCACCCCCAATCCAACATACAGTAATTGCCGACATGAATGAACAACGTTAGGGCTGTACTGCTCCCTTTGCATGCATAATTGTGAAGGGACCGAGAGGCTCGTCCCTCACGACATCTCCACTTGTGATCACACATGGGAGCTCGCCTCCACGTGTTGCCCAAATCACACCCCCATTGAGGACCCTATATTAGCGTTTTGAACGTTAAGTAATGTTTTGTTTTTTGTAGAGCATACAATTGCATTTATATTTATTCTCTAGCAATTGTTCTAGGAATTCATGTTTGTGGTATATCTTTAGGGTGAAAGTTGGGAATGGAAAACTTGAAGAAATTATATACTTTATGATCCTCAAAAGTTGTTGCTTTCATCACCTTATGCCAAGTTCACAGTCGTATTTGTGAAGAAGATGACATCATTAATTTTTGTAGCACCTTAGTTAACCCCTAAAATCCATGGTTCAAAGAATCAAGTCAAGTAATAAAGCTGAAGTAGAAACTAAGCTTAGTGATCCTCCTTAAATCCTTTCACCACCATCTCCTTGTGCAACATTTACAATTCCATTTTTAAAGAATATTACTTCAATTGAAGTCTCTAAAAACTTTGTTTCTAGGAATTCATGTTTGTAGTATATCTTTAGGGTGAAAGTTGGGAAAGTAAAACTTGAAGAAATAATATGCTTTATGATCCTCAAAAATTGTTGCTTTCATCACCTTATGCCAAGTTCACAGTCGTATTTGTGAAGAAGACGACATCATTAATTTTTGTAGCACCTTAGTTAACCCCTAAAATCCATGGTTCAAAGAAGCAAGTCAAGTAATAAAGCTCAAGTAGAAACTAAGCTTAGCGATTCTCCTTAAATCCTTTCACCACCATCTCCTTGTGCAACATTTACAATTCCATTTTTAAAGAATATTACTTCAATTGAAGTCTCTAAAAACTTTGTTTTAAATCCTCAAATTAATGGTCAGAGTTTAATGCTTTTTGAAATGGCGATGGTATTGAGAGGAGAAAAGTAAGAAATTATTGATTCTTAGCAATCTCAGTTATAAATATGTATGGAAGCTACAACAAGTCTAGATGGAGCAAGGGAGTAATTTTTGACCTAGTCTAAACCTAAAGCTAAAATAAAAATAGCAATAAAAAGAGTAGATAAATGAAATTAAGTAGCAAACATGATCAACGAGTTGAATGGGAAGAATTACTTGGCTTGGAAGAAAAAGATGGAGCTTATTCTTTCTTATCATAGTCTTTCGAAAATAGTCATTTGGGGCAACTCCAAAACTAGATGCCATGGCTAATGAAAACAAGAAGAAAAATACAAATGCATTGATTCTTCTAACTTTTTCTCTTGAGGATGACATTCTTCTTTATATTTGATGTCGTATTAATGCTATTGAAGTATGGTAGAAGTTAAAATTTTCTATGAAACTTGTTTGAACTTGGAGTTTTATTGCTACAAAATAAATTAGCAAATTTGAAGATGGTTAATTGAAAAATGAATTATCATCAAGTGATATTGAAATTGACAATTGTTGCAGCAAAATTTAGCAGGCCTTGGAGGGGCACCCTAGAAGGATAACACTAGACCAAGTGACAACAATGGGGTGATGCCCCACTGTCACCACAACCAAAACTCGTTGCTCTTTGCAGATTTTCACCTATGGGAGGAGTCTCGGTATGTGAGAAGGTCACCTAATAAATGTTCTAGGGTTAGGGTACAAGGTGACCTGGAGGATTTCCTTAAAAAAGGCACAATTTAGGCCCAAGGCTCCAATAGGAGGCAATTCACTTTCTTGATAGAGCTTATTAGATGAGCCAGAAGACTTATGGGCTTGATTGATATGTTGAGTATTGGGATGGCCAAAGGTCAAGGCAAGGAGAAAGGGTTTCCAACAAGGTACATGAACAAGACCAAGGCACATGAAACCCTCAAACAAGCCCCTAAGTTGAAGCAAGACTAGTCTAGGGTTTCTCCTAAGGCAAAGAAATTTATGGACAAGATTGAAGTGGATGCCCCCCCAAAAAAGAGATTTTGTGGCAAATACACTCCTCTTGATGTTTAGGCTTTTCAATGCCAAAAATATACCTTGCCTAGGGATTCACACCAAGACCTAGTAAGTAAGCTTTAGCCTTAAAGGGGACGAATTAAAGAGAGAAGAATTTTGAGGTACGAGATGTGTTTGATCACTGACAAAATGGACTAGTCCCTTGTTCCTTGGGAGTATGGAGTCAATGATTTGATAGGACAACCATAAGTTTTCTAAGGAGGCCGAAATCTTGATGCCTTACACCAAAACCCAAACAATTATCTATGCAATGGATAATGGAATTTTGATGCGAGAGCTAGTAAAAGATCACCACTAGGATATTTATTCACATGTTATTCATGAGTAATGCATGCAATAGTGATATCTAGATAACATCCATTAAATTTTAACACGTTAGGGCACAATAACAAACCCTAGATTCAACATATTCCATACATTAGACATAAAAAACAGATATTCAACAATAGGTACACTTACAAGATAACATGCAAAGAGAATGCATCCATTTGATCCAAAGAAAAGCTCCAAGGTAAGCAAATCAACTTCAAATGTCAAAATGCATTCATAGATCTGAATTCTCCATAAGAAAGGAAAGGCTGAATTACATAAGTTGTGATGATGATTTGCTGCAATGAATCTCTCTTCTACTTATATATGAGGAGTTCAAATGCCTAATTTAGCCTAATGCCCCTCAAAATAATAAAATAATGCTACAACCACAAGCTAGGTGACAAGATGACCTAGTGCCACACGTGTGAACCATAGGAGAGAAATTGATGACATCATCCATGCGTGAGCCCTTCTAGGGCTAACGTTGAGGCTTCTTGGTGCCAAGTTGTGAGTAGAAGCCTTCTAAAATCACCTCCTAAGGGTTGGCCCTTAGGTCTCTGTCAATTTTCTTATGTGTTGGAAAATGCAAAGTGGCAACTATTAATTTAGATTTTCCTTATTCCTTAATACTTGCTTGTGAACTTTAATTATCTTCTTGGGTTTCGTTATTAGATCTTTTCATCAAACAAATATCAAGATCAAAACAATAAAGACAATGGACACAAATATTAGGCTCCGAGCCAGGGAAAAACCCCTCCAACGGAAAAACCCAAAAAATCGCTTCTCTTCTTATAAGATCTGCTTCAAATGAGACCAACAAGACCCAAAATCCTAGATCACAACCTCCTCCCAACACTAGTCATCCCTTCAAGATGACTTTCCAGTTAGGTCAAAGTCACACCAAGTCAACTAGAGACAAACCCTTCTAGAACTAATTCAAATTCATAATTTCGGTCCCTAGCTACAAAATTTCAGATCTGTAGCTTCACTGCTTCAGAAATCTTGGCCCTTGCAACTTCGACCCCTGCAACAACTCCGGAACTTCGCATGTGTGAGAGAAAACTAGGGAAAAACTTCGATTTTCTTCTCTTCCAATTGTTGCTCTCTTATTCCTTGGATTTCTTGTCCTTCCTCAACTTCGCACTTGAGATTGAACTTCCTTGATTGCAGATTGAATTGGTGAGTGAATGAGGTCAAACTGCTTCTATTTATACCTCTTTGTGTTGGTCGAAAACCCCTTTTTGGGCAGACTTGTCTTTGCCAAGGTCAACTTGGACTAGGAGGCTTCTAGGGCTTTCCAGACTCAAAATAATTTCTTTTTACAAGATACATCTTGCCCAAAAGGGTCTTATAAACACGATGTTGACTCTTTTGACTTATGACAATAAATCCTATGACCTAACAAACCCTAGAAGCACGAAGAACATGCTTTGACCTAGAAGACCATCAATAAAGAGCATGAAACCCATGCTTTAAAATAATAACTTTTTTCTTTTCTTTTTTTATTTGTTACATAAGTTACATATTGAAATGAGTACAATAACAGTTATGAAGATCGAAACTAGTTAGATTTCCAACACTCCCTCTTAACTAGGGAGGTATTCATAATTGTATCACTAGTACAACATCATTCTTAAATTGAACAGTTCTCATAAGAAGAGTTGGATTGGTAAGCCATATTTTAAGCATCATCATCAGATCAATATAACCTACACTGTCAAAATAGCAAGGCCTTGATTAACAAGCTCTATCTCTCCATTAGATTAGAGCACAATGCTGGGAGGCTTTACGTGGATAGCACACTACCTCTCAAGGCACTTACCCTATCCGGATGTTCACAAGGTATGTCCTTTTAGGACTATTCTTGTTTTGGATTCCTAATCCTCAAAAAATATCGGTCCTCTTCGGCCACTCTTGTCTTGGATATCCTGTCCAATCCTCCAAGGGTGTCGGGTCCATGATCCCAATCCTCAAGGAGTACCAGTCTCAGATGCTTACCCAATCCTCCACTATCCTCTCTTCAAGGCCTTCACTTAGACTTTTGATTGTTAGTCCTGATCAAGTGCTTGACACATTAAGAAGAGAATGCACATGTGATGTCCAACATCACTCCCTCTTGCCTAGAGAGGACCTATTGACCAAGGAATAAATCCTCGCTTCTATTCAAGGAGACTCCCTTACCCCCTCTCAAATCTAGAGGAGATTCCAGACTTCCTTTCTATTTGAGAAGTCAACACCCCAAGCCTTATAACTTGTCTTCATAAGAGTATCAACTACCTATTCTTCATAGCTGTATGGCTCCCTCTTTCCTTCACATCTCATTATATCGAGCTTGCTTCCATTCGAGGTATCATGGAGCCATCTTTTTTCTTCAGTCTTGTGACAAGATTCAGGTTATCAATCTTGCACATCACTTACATCTCATCATCAACAATAAAGGCATTATATTGAGCCTTTCCAATCTTCAAGCTGATCATAACTTCCTCATGAAAGCGATCTCCTTGTTATTGTACGAACTTGACCTTCATGAATTCCTGCAACATCCTTCCAAGTAGAAAAACAATATGTTAACTAAATAACCAATAAAAAAAATATTAGACTTACCTTATCATGATGACCTTCTCATCACAACATCAACACCTTCATGGTCTATCTCCACACGAATCTTCCTTCATGCATCAAAGTACCCAAGGATTGAACTTGATTATCAAGTTTCAATTTTCTTCCGGAGACTATACCGTATGTACATAATCTACAGAAAGTCTTAATTCTTTATCCATCCTTTAGTAAGTCAAATTCTTCCTTTAGACGTCACATAATCATATTAAGCATATTCCAAGATTCTATACATATGAATCTTATCCAAGAGTTACTTTCAATATGCATTCCTATGCTCTTATTCCATCATCTAGCTATATGTTTTATAATGAGTCTGCAACTTGACCAATTGCATTCCTTCATCCCTTAAGAGTATTGTTTCCATACTGTATGGAATGTATACTAATTCTTGTTAAAATGCTTTTTCCAAGAACCTTCTAAAAATGATGGTTCTTCCAGGATCATAATGATCCATTTTATCAAAATGATTACTTCTAGTTCTAACATTATGTTAGAATGTCTGGATGAACACTAATATGCAAAATGGTCCAACCATCTCAATCTTGAAAGACTAGATGACTCCTACAGAGCAACTCAATCAAGTGGACTCTAAATATGCTACTATCACATGCTTTTATCTATGATGCTATGTATTTACAAAACCAATATTCTCCTAAACAAATCAACAATGCATGCTATACGAAAGGAAAGACCATCTTCCTAAAGAACCTGATAGGGAGGATGCCTTCTTCAATAGTAAAGATCTTCGACATCTTCTTTCTTTGGCTTCTTCTCGGGTTCTCCCATCTCCTTAGTTGTGCGAGCTTCACTTCTTTCCTTTCTTTTGTTGTTCTGCTTGTTTGGACAGTCCTTCTTAAAGTGTCCAAATTCATTCCATCCAAAGCATTGCACCTTGGACATGTTTTTCTTCTTCTTGGACTTCCCAAACTTTCCCTTCTTCAGCTTCTTGGTTCTCGCAATGAAGGCTCGAGATTGCTCATTAGATTCAATATCATTCTTTGCCTTGATCCTAGTCTCTTCTAGGATGCATTGAGCCCACAACTCATCAAAAGGAGTTAAATATTTTTTAGAGTAGATGCTTGTTGCAAAACTACTCCATTCAGGTGGCAAAGCATTTAGTACACATATGGTCATTTCAGAATCTGAAATTGTCTCTTCAAGCCCCTACAACCTATCTTTTATTTGAGATATCTTCATTAGAAAAGAGGCCATGTCCTCATCCTTTGACTTCTTCATTTTATATAGCTTATTCCTCAATGACATCTTTTGTGCTGATGTACTTATAGAGTACAAATTGTGAAAATTCCAAGTCCGGAATCCAACTACAGTGCCAAATTCTTCAGAGGGTTGATTTTCTGGTGGGCCGAATTCCTTGGGCCGATTTTCCTAGTGGGGTTGAGTTATAGGTTCTAGTAGTGATTTTTCTGTGTATTTTCTCTGTGGGTCTAGACCCGGATTTTCCCGAAAATTTTAATGAAGGAAAATTGTTATGGGAGTATACTTACTGTTGTGATGTGATTGATCTCTCTAATTTTATTTTCCATTGCAATTTATTTTTCAGAAGTTAAATACTATTGATTTTATTTTCCAGCAATTTAGAATTTTATTTAATAATTTTCTGGGAATAAAAATTGTTGAGGTATAAATAATCTGGGCTGCTATTGGAAATTTAACAGGTCTATACCAGCCAATGAAAACTGCTTGGTTGTCCTTGAAGATTTAAAAATACACTATAAATGATCAGGTGATCATGTCCAAAGTTGAAAAAATGCTCAAAAATGGAATTGCTCAGAATTGTTTACAATTTGAACGACTGGAAAAGCCTCATCGTTGCGATTTTGGTGTTGCGAATGGGACTCAAATCCGACGTCGTATGTGAAAGTTATGTAGGTTTGAAGTTTTCAATATCCTTAAAAAATTCAGTTGACCAAAGTTGACTTTTGACTTTGGAAATATTAAAAAAAGAATATTCCAAAGAATATTTCGAGAATATTCCTTGGAATATTCCTCGAAATATTCCAACTGGACGAATCATTGATGGACAAGTGGCAATTTTCGGTTGGTTGGTTGGTTGACTTTTGTTTGGGCAGCCCAATCAGGAGTTGCCACGTGGTAGGCCCGGAGGCCGCGACGTGGCCCCAAGCCGGAGTTGGAAGGCGTATCAAAATTTTTGTAACTTCTGAGGTTTGAACCACAGACCTCGTCCTCGCAAACCGCACGTAATACCATTGAGCCACGCATATAAGTCTTAACATGGATAGGCGGCGACACATATTTGAAATTTAAACAAAAAGTGGTTGGGCGGAAAAGGGGGCCAGCCCCCTAATACATATGACCCCGCCCCTATGTCCAAGGGCTAGCCGCTCGACTGTGATGGCGGCGGTTAGCACTATTGTATGTGACTGCTCCGAAAATTTATGCCACGGTTAATAAAACGTGGTTTGTTAAATGTATTCACCGGCGGTTTAAATGGAGGAGGTCACCATGTGACCACGTAACTGCGCCCGCCCGAACATTTAATTCGACAGTTAAACGTTCCGCCAGTTTTCGAGTGGGTCTGACAGTGTCGAGCGGACCACCAAATTTAGTTGAGTTAACTGCAGTTAGTCCACATTTAGTGGGGTTTTCAAGTGACATGGACAAAAATATTTGTTTTGATCATAACTTTCTCAATATTGGACCAATTTGGACGAAATTTTAGTCAATTTTGGCTATTTTGAGCATTCTGGAGTGTTTGGGACATGTTGCAGAGTGAACAGAGGTGTTCTACAACCATTTTTGCTTCAGGGAAGCTTGGAGAGCCATCAAGGCCATCAGGGAAATGGAGCTGTATTGGGCTATACTTCACTGTTTGAGGTGAAACAAAAGCCATTTTTAGCTTATTTCTGTCTTCTGAATTCAATTTCACAGTTGGTTTTGCCTGTTTAGGCATATTTCTCATTGTATAACCAATTTGAGCAACTTAGTAGAGCAAGGACATGTCCATTGGGAGCCTTGGACTCGGCAGATGTAGCCCAGGAGGGGTGAATTGCCTCATCATGTTGCTGTGTTATGTTATGGTGAAGTTTATTTGCTGTGTATTTCTGATTTAAGATGTTAAACAGTAAATTTAATTAACATTCCCTCACACATAAACTCAGAAACAATTACCAAAAACACTTTGTTTAAATTGCAAGACATGGATAATACTTTGCACACTTAATTTAATGGGAATGGATACTTTGCATAGCATTACAAATAGTTCCATTTTCAGATCAGTTGGTATCAAAGCTAAGGATTGGAGCCTTAGGAGCTAGATTTTTACTCTGCATTTATTCTTGTGCAAAGATATTGCTGATTGTTTGCAAGTTTTGATGCTTACTAGGCTTAAACTCAAGAGAGGTGAAGGACACTTGGTTAGTGCACAGAGTAATCCTCAACCAAAAAGGGCCAGAGAGCCACCTCCAAGAGCCATAGAAGCAGCCTCAAGCATGTCTTCAAGAGAAGGAGAAGCTCCTGAAGATATTGATCCCAAAGAAGAAGAATGGGTATTCCGAAAAGCTTTCCTAGACATGACAGAGATGGTAATGATACTCTACCAAGAAAGGAATGATAGGCTTGTTGGAGAAGGGTCTAGACACTAGAAAGAAGAAGAGGGTTCTTCAGGAGGAAAGAAAAGTGATAACAAGTCAAAGAAAGGACACGGAGGAAATGGTGATCCACCATCCCCATCTTCATCCTCTTCCTCTACATCGTCATCCTCTACTTCGGTGAATCAATCTCACAAGTCTAAAACCACTGGTAAAAGTCCATTTTTAAAGCTTGATGTTAAATTTGAGTTGCCTATGTTTAATGGTGAAGTCAATGCAGAGAAACTTGACAATTGGATAAGACAATTGGAAGTTTACTTGAGGATACAAAACCTTCATGAAGAATACACCAAGATTCAATTAGCCTCTTTGAGAATGGAAGGAGCAGCATTGGTATGGTGGGAAGCCAAGACCAAGGATGAAATTAAAAAACATGGTAAGATCACTTTATCATGGGCTGAATTTATTTCTGCAATTAAGCAGCAATTTTATCCATTATTTCATTTACAAAAGGCTATCATGAATTGGCAAAGTTTTAGACAACTTAAGGGACAAAGTGTTCAAGATTACACTCAAGAGTTTAGACGAAGGGCTTTATTACTTGGAATTAATTTGCATAGTCAAGATACTTTGCTGAAATATATAGGTGGTTTACACAGCTATCTTATACATACTATCCTTATGTTCAATCCTACTAGTCTAGATGAAATTTGTGTACAAGCTATGCATTTAGAGGCTAGAGGGAAACAACCTTTTGATGGGGATATGGATAGTGAATTTAAAGGCAAAGGGAGGAAAATAAATGCAAACTCTAGGAAAGAAAAAGGGAAATTCTTTTGTAAAAACTGTTCCAAAACAAGCCACGATGAAGACCATTGCTGGAAACTTCATCCGGAGCTGAAGCCAAAAAAATTTAAAAACAAAGATAAGGCCAAAGAAAAGGGCAAAACTGTTGCAACTGTTGAACAAGACTTAGGGTCCGAGTCAGGTGATGAAACTAAGAGCATAGCTATGGTACTAAAGAACATAAAGGGGAAAGAGGTTGTAAAGGAAACAAATCCCAGTTCTAGCACTTTAAACTGTCACATAGAAGCTCCAAATGAAGAGAGGAGGATAGAGCTGTTTCATGTAAGGATAATAGCCAAACACACAAAGATAGACACTATTTGACAGTGGGTCTCAAGCAAATCTCATCTCAGAAGACTTAGTCAAGAAGCTGAAACTTGAAACCATTCCACATCTAAAGCCATATCCACTTGGATGGATTTGCAAGGATGCTGATTTACAAGTTTCAAGGAAGTGCATGTTGCGCTTCGCCATAACAGCTCATTATGTTGACATGGTTGAACTAGATGTAGTACCGCTTGACATTACAGGTGTGGTGTTGGGTAGTCTGTATTTATATGACAGAAAAGCGATCTTCCATCGCCATGAGAACAAGTACCATTTGTTCAAGGATGGTAAGGAGTTTATTGTGAGAGCACATCGGAAGAAGCTAGAATCGTCTTTAGTGAATGCAGGGCAATTGAAAAGGCTTGTCAATGCAAGTCAAAATCTGACTTTGTTGATGATTAAGAAAAAAGATTTTGTAAATAATCCTTTTCATGTTATTGCTGATGTAAATGATGATATGTTAAGTCTGAAAGTAGGTCGTCTTTGAAACAAGATGACAAGATGTTGCAGAAAGTGCCTTTGGTGTTAATCAGTGCAAAGAACAAAGTGTCGGTGCAAAGTGGTGCAAGAATCCAAGAAAGGGAAAAGCTGGCAAGCAAAGATGGCACAAAGTTCAACATGGGTCATTGCTGGTTTCAGAATGGCAGATTGGTATGGCGAGAACTTGGTCGGGAATCGACACAAGTACATGGCTCATTCGGCAAAAATTCACCATGAGGACAGTTGGCAAGGTGAATCTCAATTTCATTTTCCTTTGAAGGTAGACCATTTTAGAAACAATATGTTTTCTGCAAATTATAGTTGCTGTTCTGCAAATTTCAAAAATTTGCATTATGACTTAGTCAAGGTTAGCAATAGTTGGTCAGCGGATTCAGAGAAGAATTTATCTTTTTATGAGAAGCTCAATTTGATGAAGTCAAGAAGATTTCAGTGGTTCAAGGTTGGAAGAGTGGAGAATCAGTCTCCTCATCTTCAATTTCTGTAATTCAGAGAGCTTTTGGGGTCCAAAAGCTTCCCATTTGGGAGGTGTGATAAGGTGATCATGTCCAAAGTAGAAAAAATGCTTAAAAATGGAATTTCTCAGAATTGGTTGCAATTTGAACGACCGTAAAGGCCTCGTCGCTGCGATTCTGACGCCACGAACGGGACTCAAATGCGACATCGTATGTGAAAGTTATGCATGTTTGAAGTTTTCGGTATCATTTAAAAATCTAGTTGACCAAAGTTGACTTTTGACTTTGGAAATATTAAAAAAAGAATATTTCGAGAATATGCCTTGGAATATTCCCTAGAATATTCCATGGAATATTTTGAATATTCCCCAGAATATTCCATGGAATATTCCAACTGGACGAATCATTGATGGACAAGTGGCAATTTTCGGTTGGTTGACTTTTGTTTGGGCGGCCCAATTAGGAGTTGCCACGTGGCAGGCTCGGAGGCCACCACGTGGCCCTAGGCCGGAGTTGGAAGGCATATCAAAATTTTTGTAACTTCTGAGGTTTGAACCACAGACCTCGTCCTCGCAAAACGCACGCAATAACATTGAGCCACGCGTATAAGTCTTAACATGGATAGGTGGCTGCACATATTTGAAATTTAAACAAAAAGTGGTTGGGCGGCAAAGGGGGCCAACCCCCTAATACATATGACCCCGCCCCTATGTCCAAGGGCTAACCGCCCGACTGTGACGGCGGCAGTTAGCACCATTGTATGTGACCACTCCGAAAATTTATGCCATGGTTAATAAAACGTGGTTTGTTAAACGTATTCACCGACGGTTTAAATGGAGGAGGTCACCATGTGACCACTTAACTGCGCCCGCCCGAACATTTAATTTGACAGTTAAACGTTTCGCCAGTTTTGGAGCGGGTCCGACAGTTACGGGCGGACCACCAAATTTAGTTGAGTTAACTGCAGTTAGCCCACATTTAGTGGGGTTTTCAAGCGACATTGGGAAAAAATTTGTTTTGATCATAACTTCCTCAATATTGGACCAATTTGGACGAATTTTAGTCAATTTTGGCTATTCTGAGCATTCTGGAGTGTTTGGGACAGGTTGCAGAGCGAACATAGGTGTTCTACAGGCATTTTTGCTTCAGGGAAGCTTGGAGAGCCATCAGGGAAATGAAGCTGTATTGGGCTATATTTCACTGTTTGAGGTGAAACAAAAGCCATTTTTAGCTTATTTCTGTCTTTTGAATTCAATTTCACAGCTGGTTTTGCTTGTTTAGGCATATTTCTCACTGTATAACCAATTTGAGCAATTTAATAGAGCAAGGACATGCCCATTGGGAGCCTTGGACCTGACAGATGTAGCCCAGGAGGGGTGAACTACCTCATCATGTTGCTGTGTTATGTTATGGTGAAGTTTATCTGCTGTGTATTTCTGATTTAAGATGTTAAACAGTAAATTTAATTAACATTTCCTCACACATAAACTCAGAAACAGTTACCAAAAACACTTTGTTTAAATTGCAAGACATGGAGAATACTTTGCACACTTAATTTAATGGAAATAGATACTTTGCATAGTATTACAAATAGTTCCATTTTCAGATCAATAAAATGAGCTTCTTCCAGAAAAATCACTATAAAACAACCTGTTCCAGAAAAATCATCATTAAAACAGCCTTTTCTGGAATAAAACACGATAAATCAGTTTTTTTCTGAAAAATCTACAATACACTTCAGCTATAAAAATAAATGATGAGGAGCACACTGAGCTTATAGAGTGCTGTCTTTTAAAGGAGGGTTTATGCCCTAGAAAAACCCTAAAAAGCCCAGGAGGACAGAGCTGAGATTCACACCCGCTCTGAGATCATGTGGAGATCCCTAAGAGAGAGAAAGAATTGAATGAACCAACTGACAAACAGTAATTTTGCACAGAGAAATGATAAACAAGCACTAGGGCAAAAGATAAATCTGCTCTGGTGCGCAATAGAAGAAATCAGCAAGTGTGCTTTTAGAGAGATATCATTCAAGAGCACTTGGAGGGTGCAATGCTAGATATGCTGCCCATAGGCTAAATACATAAGTCACTTGTATAAGAGAGCAATATCTCATGTTGATATTACTCAACCTAGTGGTAGGGCACCCTTTCTAAGATGAGTTATGGGCCCACATAATGACTAGGTTGGTCTTAACCACCTAGGAATATAATAAATGAGTGTTGAGACAAACCCTAGAAACACTAATACACTAATAATGATTACAAAATACAAAGTGAGTCCATGGCCATATGTGAAGATTACACCATCATTACAACACCTTCTATGATTCATTGGTGTTGTCATCGGTCTGTCTAAGGTTCAACTGTTGTTCTTTGTGTTGCAGGATCTTTTTGCATACGTTGTTTCAGGGCTCAATGCCCACCAGCATTTTTGAGGCCTGGTCATCAACATGATAATGTTTCGTCTCAACTGGTAGACCACTGACTAATGGACAAACCAAACAACTATTAAAAGATATTCTGTTACAAGAGCGTTTTAAATGAAATTTCAAATCTGATGATATAATAAAGAAGAGATACTGAGACCAATATATAATACATCTTTTTCTTAGCAATTCACAGAAAATAAATGATTTTGTAAAGCAAACTGCTAACCAAATGGATATTTGTGTTTTGGTTCATTATCTGACTGAAGTTTTTATAAATGAAGATTGCAGACAAGCACGATTTCTTAATTTTTGAAGATAGGAAGTTTGCTGACATTGGAAATACAGTGACCATGCAATACGAAGGGTAAGTAATAGTTGATACACGTTACAATTAACATGTTTTTTTCATGGATCATACCCAAGGTTGGCTAGGATTTCTTGGAGACTTGACTGGAGTGGACAATTCTCTGTTACACTGGGAAAACATTAAAATGGTTTCAATCTGTGCAGAGGAATTTTCAAAATTGTGGAGTGGGCAGATGTTGTAAATGCACATGTCATTCCAGGTCCTGGCATAGTGGAAGGGTTGAAACTGAAGGTAAAGTTTTTGATTTCTATTTCACACATCTTTAGCATCGTGTTTTTAAAAGGCTAAGGCATTGGTATTTTAGAATTGACTTGATTGTTGACATTGTCAAGGGCTTGCCACATGGAAGGGGTCTACTGCTACTTGCAGAAATGAGCTCTGCTGGAAATCTTGCCAAGGGTGAATATACATCTGCTGCAGTAAAGATCGCCTCTGACCATCCTGACTTTGTAATTGGGTTCATATCTGTTAATCCAGCAGCTTGGCCAGAGGGACCAGGAAACCCTGCATTGATACACATGACCCCAGGAGTACAGTTGAGCAGTGGAGGAGATGCTCTGGGTCAGCAGTACAACACTCCTAATTCAGTATGGCTTCGTTCCTTGCTTCATTTTGACTTTCCAGATGTGTCAGGTCGGGTTCTGTTTTACAGGCATGGGATTATATCATTGTATAATGGCATATTTTTGGTTGTCTGTTCTACATTTCGGTTTTTATTGTAAATTTAGCATTGAGTTCTTCCTCTATTGATCTTCTTTTTTAAAATTTGAACATTGTTCCTTGTTGATTTTGTTTGGATTAAATTGTAGAGCTTGACTTGAAGATATACGACACACTATGTCAGATGAACTATTTCTTATGTTGCTGTCATTATTGGTTTTTGTAATAGAAACACAATTTATATTATATTATAAGCTGCAAATTTACAAGCTGCCTCAACTATGTTTGTGGGAAGAAAATACCCAGAAAAGGTATGCGTCAGTGCTAGAGCATATAATTCTTTTTATATCCACTTCCCTTTTTTTTTTTTGGTTTTTCAGATCTAGGCTGAGCATAGGTTGGGGTCAGCCCCAATGTTGGATGGAAGAATGATCCACCCAATTGCAGGGTGCTGTCACTGGGACTCTCCGAGGCTTGGTTCAGCCTGGACACTCCATGGGACAGTTTTTATACCCTACAGTTGGCTCCCACCCTCATCCCTTCCCCATGAGATTTGAACTTGAGACCTGATGGGAACTAAACCCCATACAAACCAACTAGTCTACACCTCATTGATATCTCTGCTCCTTGGTTGCATTTTTTGGTATGCTTTTTTATATATTGAGGATTTGACAGATAGAGTCTCTTGTCTCATTATATCAACTAATGTCATACCAATTTCTCTTGATTTTCTTTCTCCTATTTTGAAATGCTCTTGTTGAGGATTATGCTTTTTTTTCCTTTTTTCTTTTTTATCTTTCTTCTTGTCTTTGTCTATGTCATCTGAAGAATTTTCTGATGCAATATTTTAATTCCCCTCATCAGATTGACTTCTGCCCCAACTAGACCTATTTCTTCTTCTCTTGACTATTTGGAAACTGTTTCTATCTCCTTCCATGACATTTCATTTTACCACCTAAGAGCATAGTTTTAAAAACCGGCCGGTTTGAACCAGTAACCAGCCAAACCGGCCGGTTAGATAGCCCACTGGTCGAAACCGGCCAGGCAACCCGGCTACCTAGGGCATTTCGCCCATTTTTCAGAAAAACCAGACCTAACTGGCCGGTTAGTATTGGAACTAGGTGCTACCTCCTCCGCGGACCCACATTTTCGGCAGCAGTTGAGTTTTAGGGCTGATTTGGAGCCAATGGGAGGGTTGTTTCCCTCCAAAAACACCCTCCCCAATCTTTTATAAGGAGGAGCAGCCTCTCCTTTGTCTCACACCAACTCATTTGCTATTTGTGAGTTTGATTGAGAGCTTGGAGAGTGTTGAGTGTTTGCCGGAGCAGCGATCTTGGAGGCTTGGAGTTGGAGTTGGAGCTATCTTGGAGGCTTGCCGCTTGAGCTAAGTATATTGTAGTAGCCATCATGCCTCCAAAAGGCCAGGATACTGCATGGGCTCATTGTGATATAATTGATGGAAAAATGATTTGCAGATATTGCCAAAAATCTATTGCAGGAGGGCGTATTAACAGGTTCAAGCAACACTTGGCTGGGATAGGAGGCCATGTAAAGCCATGTGGAGCACCAAATGAAGTAATAGGGCATATTAGGGCAGAATACCTTCAGAAGTTTGAGACTCGAGTCACTGAACCAATAGAGACTGCAGTTGCAAAGTTTGGTAGTCGAGAGTCGGGAGACTCAAGTTCAACCAACTGAGTTTGAACTTTGATTATGATTAGAATTTAGTAGTATGATATATCATATATGTAGATTTGTAGTAGACTGTCACTGTAGTCTGTACTATTCTCATAGCTTGTAGCATTGTTTTTGGACATTATGGGCCATTTGGAGCCTCATTGCTTATGTATTGTTCGATGATATGTATTGCACTTGGTGCCATTTTGATATATTCACCTTTCCATGGTATATAAATGAGAAAACTTTGCATATTTTGTCTCTATTGGCTTGGAATCATGGTTGCAAATCTTAAAAATAGTTTTTTTATTAAAAAATAACTATTTAATGTATTTTTTTTAAAACCGGTTCATTGAGATCTGACCGCTCCTGGTTAGATCGGTTCCGGTTAGAAACCCGGTTCATTAGGTCCACCGGTCCGGTCACCGGTTCCGGTTTTTAAAACTATGCCTAAGAGGGATTGCACTGAAGCTTAATTTTGTCTTATTCTTTCTGAATCAATTTTTGGCAAGATGCCATTAAACGGCCCATTCTTTGGCAAAATCTGCTGCTGTGTTTTTGTAATCCAATGGTGCAGATCATCAATTCCATCACAATCAAGGATGAACCTGCAGAGGGAAAAAGCTTGTCTTCTTTGTTGTGTCTTTCAAAATTTTTAAACTTGCTCAAGAAGTTGCCAATTTTTTCCATAACATCCTTTTCCTAGAAGTGAATGTCAATATTTGAAAATTGGAAGTCTTACGTAGACAGGTGTTGACAACTGTCATGGAAGCTGGGTTGAATTCCTGAATCCAACGTGTCAGGAAGAGGATGGCCCTGCCCCAGAGCAAAGACCCTTTTTCCATTATACTCTCTTTCTCTCTCTTTCAAGTTTCCTCTGTAGTGCATTTCCTGGGAAAACCCACTGGCCTCTTGCCCTCATTCGGAGGATGGTACCCAGGGTAAACCGGATTCTTCAGGCCCAAGGCCAGGTCAACATTTCAACTACAATCGGCTCACGAAGAGCAAGCATGTAAAGTGGGATTTGAACCCAAGCAGGGAAGGAAACAACTTTTCCTCTTGGCGACTCAAGCTACACTCAGGTGGCAACCATTACTTTCGTTCTATCTCCAGTCTCTTCAAAATGAACTGCTAAAAACCCTTGGCACAAAATCTTACCGAGCAATTTACTGACCAGTCATTAATCCACAAGGGTATCATAGTTTGAACTTTGGCCAGAGCCTGTTGAAACAACAATTTAAGGCATCTTCTTTGAAAGCTTTAATATTGTCACAGACTTCCTTTGTTGAGACTTACAGAACTAGAATAGAATCTGACTTATCTACTATGAATCTTCCTGTCTGGGAGGAATGGTGGAGTTGACAGCCACTAACTTTGACCACAGCCTTAAATGATATCTTTGGAGAAGGAGAGGCATTCTTGCTCGGATATCCCAGGCTAACACCTCCTTGAGGAGGGCCTTCTGACAAAACCCTTGCATCTTCCTCTTCTTGATGAGAGAAGGGAGCACAATGACCAGTAGCAGCACCCCCTTTAGTCATTGTTGAGCCTGAGATTAGAAGAGAAGAGCTTGAGGTAACGGCAACATTTGGCTTCACTGCAACACGGGCATACTTCTTGCAGGGCATCCACCCCGAAGACTGAGAGGCTTAAAGTTGCTGAAGAAGGAACCAGATGGAGAGCCCACATGTTTTTCCAAGTGATGAGTATTACGACGGTTATGCTGAAACCCTACTAGATTGCAGACATCATTTTCTCATTAGGGCTTTTTTTTCGTCATTTTCAGACAAGAGTAAATAATAGATTCCAGCACCTCTCCTTGATGTTTAATTTGATGTTGCTCTTATTTTAACCTTGTTGTGTGTTCTAAAACATAGTACACTGGTCATATATGGAAAGCCTAGTGTTTTCTTGAAAAATATCTATGGATTTATCTTAGGTTTCTTAGGCATTATGAAAAAATAAGATGGTTATTTTTCACTGAAGTGCTTTCGTTTGGGGTGGTTAGCTTCCAAAGCTGTTGGCTTTCTGTTTGTTGTCACATTAACTAACATCTGGTACCACATTCAAAATTGATGTGTCTTTATCCTTTGTTACTGTATTATTATGATTGCATCGTTGTTGTTTGTTTTCATGTAGGTGTTTTCCAAATGGAAATCAAGAAAATATGAAAGAACTTAATCCTTCATCAAAAGTTGAAGGAGAGTTTCATTGCTAAAGTCAAGAACTGGATTTAGTAAGCTAATCAGATTTCATCTTTATGTTTTGTGGCAGGTTATTGGAGAAAGGGGTAGTGATATAATAATTGTTGGTCGCGGTATTATCAAAGCAAAGGACCAAGCTATGGCAGCCCACCAATACCGCATTGCGGGATGGGATGCATATGAGAAAAACATCAAAATGGGAGGAGGGTTTTGAACAGATGATTAAGGTGCAGAGCTTTTGCAATTTACTCGTTCAGTGGAAGTGGGTGAGATTCCAATTAAGGTTGAATCAGTGAATATACTTCAATGGAAATTTGGTTTTACTGCAGTTTTCTTTCATCAGGATCAGAGTGATTGTGTATTTGAGAACATAAATAATTTTGCCCCTTATTCCATATGCTGCTGCCAATAATTTACTTATTGAACTTCTCTCTGCACCTACGAATAAATGTTTTATGCAATACTGCAGGTGATGATTCCAGGGAATCTCATTATTTGCCCCCTTTCGTTGTATTTGTCTCTAGTGGACAGTAAAGACAATAATTGTGTTTTTCAATCATTGCAAATGCAGATTTCAAAGTTCATATGTTGTAATGAAGTTGAATCTATTGACTGGCTGTGTCAGCAATGAAATGGGTAATTAAACCTCATTTCCACAGTTTTATGTGCTTTGTGTTGAGGAAGATAGGATTTGAGAAAATTTCTAGCAAACAAATACAAAAATGAAAGATTGGAGTCTGGTTGCATTTGTAGCAATGCAAACAATAAAATGGCCATTGAACTATTATTCCACAGGGCATATTTTTAAACACCTGTCTCCCTTAAAATCAAAATGATGCATTTCAAAATACAGCGGGGCTCAAATGTCAAAATTGATTGGAACATAAGCGACTATCTGCCCTACATGAGGCTCCAATCAGATGGTGAATGGCATCTCTGACAAACTGGCTTTCTCTCGACATGATCATGTCCAGGGACTATTGGAAACAGCATTAAGTACCCAGTTCAGAGTCAGCGTGTTGGAGATGAACACCAGCTGCATTATATATATTATAGGAACCTTCTAGCGTTATCTATATGATAGTGATTTTCTAGAAGGTGCACTTTCATGTATCATACACACTGATCAAATTTGCAGATGGCTTAGTATTTACTATGAAGCATTTATTATACTATAACACTTCAGGGTGAAAATTTATAATTATATAATTAACAATATCCTTCGTACAAACAGAAACGAAAACCATCATATTTCATGGCAGTTCAACACATTATCAAGATTAATTAGCTCTATATTTTGCTTGATCTGCCAATAAGATATGAAGATTAACTAAGTCAAATGAAAATAGATCCACACACACACACACACACACATCGAAAGTCAGGACAAATATGAATCAGAAAAATATCTGAATGTATCTCTCCAAATTTCTCTGCATACTCAGAAATGCATATTGCTATGAAAAACTCATATTTGTGTGTCTTATCATGGGGAAGTGGCTATTTTATAAGCAAAATCAGGGTTCAAGGACCTCACATTTGTTCTTTTTCTTTCACTTTTCCTTGTGCATTTGAATCCTAGATAAAATTCATGGCAGAGGGAGATTGCCCCCTACTTGGCCCACTCATCTGAATTGGAGCAACCAACATTTGACATGTTTCTTCAAGGTTACTGCAGGAGCAAGAATTGACAAGAACTAGGTATGTCACCAAAACTTTCCTTATCTTAGAATTTGTTCACTGGCTAATGGCACTCTCTCTGTCACCGCTCACTTTCCCAACAGCTATATCACTTTGTCTGTCCCTGTGGCTAATGGAGACTATGCTTCCTCCCGATAAATATTCACAATTTTAGAGGTTGTAGAATACCTTATTGGATTTTTATTCTCAACCATTACAACATATGAACTGAGTCAAAATCCATTACTACTACAAGGTCTCTAGAAAAGTTTCCTTGTCCAAGTTCAGAGCCTACCAATGATTAAGGAGATAAGCATCCTAGAACTGGATGAGATGACAATGAGCTCACTATCTTGGACAAAAACCTGCTTGCAAAGATTCGAATCCTAATGGAGACCATGCAGAATGAAACTCTCCGAGAATCTTGGACAGTTGTTGGTTGAGGAGAAAATATTTCTTTGCATTGGGTAAGAACAAAGAGAGGCAATTTGAAGACACCGAGTGTTGGATTTTGTTTCTATTAGGGCTTTAATTAATCCACAGTGCACATAACCACATTGGATTAACTATCTTTCTTGGATTTTTATGACATTCATTCGCTTCATGCTAATCTTTTATGGATACTTAGAATCCCCATACAAACATTTGTTAGATAGGTTTATAATGGCAGATTGTAAAATGTCATCTATACCTATGGAGAAATGGTTGAAGCTTTTGGCCAAGACTATTCATAAGTAGTCAATGAATTAGTGTACAAACAACCAATAAGTAGCTCTATCGTATTGCCACTAGAACAAACTTGAGATATGTATATATATACATATTTTGATTTATGAAAGCCCCCAAAAATAAAACGTAACAATATAAAAAATGGTGCTATGATATGTAAAGGGGACATTGGACTTTGGCATTCATATGGAAGAGAAAGGAGCCTTAGTTGTATGGCTATCTAGACTTAGATTGGGTAGGATTCGTGGATGGCAGGAAGTCTGCAACGTGTTCAAAATTGACATAGGGGTGGTTTCTTGGATTAGCGAGAAACAACATGCAATTTCTTTTTACTTTATAGAAGCGTAGTACAAAGTAGTATAAGGGCATTTGAAGCCAGTTTGAATTAGAAGAATGCTTGTTGATTTGTAAGTCAATTCAAATGAGCCTACACAACTTATTTTGGTAACCAAAGAGCTCTCAAGTTAGCAAAGAGCCCTCTCTCAATAAGAAAGCAAAACATATTGATGTGAATTTTCATTTCATTCAATATACTGTAGAAGATGGAAATGTTGAGATGAAATATTTTCCAACTTGGTACTAATTGCAAACTTTCTTAGCAAGTATGATGGCTTGGATAAAGTTACAAGTCGACATGCTTTCTAGAAAGACCATTAAGGGAGGACGCTAGAGTTGTTAGTTATAATGGTAATTTACACTAAGCATAATATTCAAATAATTTTTTGACTCTTAGTTTAACTGAATATTTTATGCTTTAGTGTTGTAATAATGTCTTAAAGTATATTTAAGTAATTTAGGGTTTATGATCCTAGGTTCTTGTTACCCACCAAAAAGTGCGTAACCCATAGGAGAAAATTTTCTCCTCCTTGGACAGCTAGCCAACTGGCAGCCATGTATGATCAACACATAACATGATGCTAGGATCCTCCACTTCTTGCTCCACTCAGATTTCTCTCTCCCATCTGGTATTCCTTCTTGAAGGAAAGTGGGTCATCTGGTAGGTACTTTAAGCATTTTGCAATCATGTGCTTTCAATTAATGTTATGGGCATACTAATATGCATCAAGGGGCGAATTGGATGATTGACTAATCTTGACTATATTCATGTTTGCTCACTTCACCTAGGAGGTTAGTCTTTGACTCTAGTCTAGTGGGACCTCCTCTAAGGCCTTAAGGTTTTAGGAAGCATACTACTGGGGAGGCTTTGATTGAAGTAATATGTCCATATTTACCACTTTCCATCTTTTCCTTTATCCATCTCCATTCTTCAGGATGGTGGCCATTGATCATTGGGATTGGCGCCCTTTCATCCTCATCCTTGAGGTTAGGCTCGAAAAACCTTGCCTTGGATGTTGATGCAACGAAAATAAAGATAAAACCATAAGAAAACCACAATAAAGAAAAATGAAAAATGAAAAGATGGCTAATACATTTGATTAGTGCATGGGAAAAAACCTGGCATGAGCTCTACCCCCCTCGTTAGCTAACACTTGGTTCCTCAAGCACATGATGCTTTATCCTTAAAAATAAACTCTTGTATTGTCCCAACTCCGATGAACGATAAACTGACTCATCCTTAAGGGGTAATGTAAAATATCAAAAGTAAGCTTGGGCTCTTGAGCTATGCACCCAAATAAAGATAAATCATAAAAAATAAAAGGTGCACTAGAGGGGTGGAAAAATTAGGTTGAGGAAATGGTTACCTCATGCCTCCACTATTAGTCCCTCCCTATATCTATATACTCAGGATGTTGGACCTCCATTAGCTGGTCACATGGCTATGACACCTTGACCTAAAGTCTTGCCTACTACGCAACTTCCATTTTCGCAAACACCTATAGATTGATGGGCTAACTTGGGACATGTCACTTCCCTTGGGGGTTGGAAACACCGAATAGGGTTATTCATCTAACCATCCATAACATAAGGAGGTATCCTTTTTATGGGACGATCTAGTTAGAAATGTAAAGGTGAGCTTTGTGTGAAGTATTACTATGCTCTTAGCATTAGGTATGGTCCACTATGATGCATTTATGGTTATTGTCCCTAATGATTGGTGATTTCACTTGATCTAAATGAGTAGGGTTTTTTCGAGTGGTGTCATCGTAGTAGCATAGGCCTCTTGAGAGATGATTATCATTCCATTCGACAACATTCTAGAGGTCGTTTTACTTGTTCCAAAGAGTAGATATGATCTTGTTGAAGTAGTGTTGCCCACCGAGAGTATAGTGTTGGGCTATATGATGGTTCTATATCGTACTTGACACTTTTAAGTACCCCTAGATGTTGAAGCATTGAGCTAGTGAGGCTTGGTGTTGGATTTATAGAGGATGTGCCCAGATGAACCCAAGATGCCCCCTAGGCTGACCTTGACATTGTTTGATAGGTGTTGCTTGTTTCAGAGCCTTGATAATGGTGGTTATCCTTGAGATGACAGTGGAGGGCTTGCACAACACTATTTGACCCCAAGGCTTGAGCATATTGGTGCCACACCACCCCTTTTTCCATTTAGAGGGTGAAGTAGTGCATCTTGGTGATGATGTCATGGTTTGGAGGCACTTTTGGAGGCATACCCATAGATTTGAGCAACTTTTTGGAGTATGAAGCACTCATTTGCCTATTTGTCACTTGTGGCATTTGAAGTCCTTTGGAGGTTGCGTCACAGTGGAGGAGGCTTTTCTCCCACACTTGTGTGCTCTTTAGGCATTATTTGTTAGGTTTTTGAGCTATTATGAAGTTGGCTTGTAACCTCACACTTTTGAACGCTAAAGTAAATTTGTAATAGAAATTTTACTTATAATTTGTAAAAATAAGGGTTGTAAGCCTCATATCAATAAAAGCTCCCTCTATTTCATTTCACCATCACACATTTATCACTCTTCTTTTGTAAAGGAGTACAGATTAGTCTTTTTTTGGTACTTGGGCAATATGTGATCTTTTATGGTGCAAGTTTCTCTTGGAGTTGGTTTTTTGCATAAAGATGTTTTCTCGGGATTGAAAGAAGTGTTTCTTTGGAGAATTTTGTAAGTTTCATGACTTATCTTCTATATTTTGCATATTATATTTGTGTAGTAGGGTTTTTGTTTTCTGCCATGATTCAATGCTAAATTTATGTTGAAATCTTGCTCCATTATAACATGCAAAATTGTTGTAATTAAAACCTCGTAAGGAAACTCTGCTTGTGCAAATCACTAGGGTATTAATTGGATGTCTAAGCATCCCCCCCTTACTTCATCAAGGTAGTTATCAAAGATTTGACCTTAAAGACTTCATTGACCCATTTAGGATAAGGCACTAATCATAGGTTGTGTTGATCACTTTATAAATTAATTAAATTTTTTCTCCTTTACCTTCTCTTAGATGACTAGGGTTAGCGGCTAGGGCAACAAGGGTAGAAAATTGCAGAGTAAATTGGAAATCAACAAAATGGCCAACTTATAACAACTATCTTATTAGTCTAGGAATAAAGTACTTGAGCTTTGACATTGAATATCTAAGGCTTCCTATGCTTTGCAAATATCTATTACTTTGAGCCAAAGTAATTGATTGTTCTTTAGGTGATTTAGAGAAGCCTCCCTTGTGGTCAAATACCTACTCCTCTGGCAACTCCATTGGAAGTTAGTTCTTCATGATCTCCAATGATTCCATGCTTGTAGGGTGAAGTGAGCATGTCTCAAGGCATCTTAATTTCACTCTGGCGACTCCTCATTTGGTTGTTATGAAATTTGGCTGGGGTAAGTCATCTATCCATTACAATTGCAAATTTCTTGTTCATCATTTGATCCAGAGGACATCCTAGGGTTTCTAAATCATTTCCCCTCCCAAAAATATTTTGAAGAGGTACCTAAACATCTGAACCATGTTTCTTTTCTTAAGGCTATCCCTAGACACATACAATGTTTCATGTTTTTTGCCAAAGGTATAGGAGAAAAGTGAGAGAATGTCTTGAGGAGTCTATTCTTCTCAGTTTTAGAAACATAATTTCAAGATTGGGTTAGGATGAATCCCATAGGATAAGCACCCTCAACAAATTATTTGAATGTCTCCTAGGTTTTGGTTATGCGAATAAGAAGAAGGATAAGCAAATTGTTTTGATGTAGAGCTCTACCCCTCGCATTAGCCATCACTCAATTCCTCAAGCACATGATTCTTCATCCATAAAAGGAATTCTTATATTATCCAAACCTTGATGATCGGTAAACTGACTCATTCTTAAGAGGTAATTGAAAATCTCAAAAGCAAGCTTGGGCTACTGAGCTATGCACCCAAGTAAAGATAAATCATAAAAAGTAAAAGACGCACCAGAGGGGTGGAAAAAGCAGGCCGAGGAAAGGGGTAACTCATGCCTCCACGATTGCTCCCCCCTTACATCTATACACTCAGGATGTTGGACCTCCATTCGCTGGTCACATGGCTATGCCACCTTGCCTTGAAGTCTTTCCCATTCTGCAACCACCATTGCCACACACACTAATGGGCTAACTTGGGACATGTTACTCCCCCTTGGGGGCTGGAAACACCTAATTGGGTTATTCGTTTAACCATCCGTAACATAAGGACATAACCTGTTTACATGACTCAATCTAGTTAGAAATTTGAAGATGAGCTTTGTGTGATGTATTACTATGCCACTAGCATTAGGTATGGACCACTATGATGCATTCATGGTTATTGCCCCTAATTATTGACGATTCCACTTAATCTGGTGTAAATTTTTGTCAGGTGGTGTCATCATAGCAACAAAGGCCTCGAGAGAGATCATTATCACTCCATTCAACAATACTCCAAGGGTCGTTTTACCCATTCTAGAGAGTAGATATGAGATTGTGCGTTCCTCATATTTAATTTCTCCTCCCACAAGGAAAATTGCTAGGATATTAATTAGATGTCCTAATCATCCTCCCGTTACTTCATTAAGGCTGTTCTTAGACATTTAACCCTAAAAGACTCCATTGACCCATTTAGGATAAGACACTAATCATAAGTTGCGTTGAGCACTCTCTAACTTAGTTAAATTCTCTCCTTTACCTTCTCCTAAATGTTTAGGGTTAGAGGCTAAGTTTTAAGGGTAAACAAAAATGAACTTGTTGAATGTTTATGGTTCATAAATTAGGAATTACATCAATAAATTATATAAAAGCAAAATCTAACATTGTTGCATTGTTTAAACTTCTTCTTTAGGGCTGATGTCATCCTTATTTGCTATTTATGCATATTTTTCAGCCATAAAATTCCATTTCCCTAATATTAGTGTTTATTGGAAGGCCTTGTTCCCTTTGGTTGATAATCCTTTAAAGACCTTTTCTTTGGTTATTATATGACATTGTGTGCCCTATCATTGCAAATAAACAAAACCATAACTTATAACAACCATCTCATTGGTCTAAGAATAGAGTACTCGACTTTCGACATTGAATATCTAAGCCTTCCTAGACTTCGCTAATACTTTATCATGTCTTATAGATCTCTCATCTATCAACTTGAGGCATAGTAATTGATTATCGTTTAGGTGATTTAGGGAAGCCTCCCTTGTGGTTGTTGGAGAAATAGGGATTCTACAAGATTAATTTAATATCTTTTTTCTTGATAATTACTTGAGAGTTTGTTGGCATTATTTTATCATGTTTTTCTTCTTTCATCAAGCAATTACCAAATGTAAAACATGAAGATTACAAGAACATAGAGAACACAAGATATAGGCTCCAAGCCAGGGCAAAACCCCTCCAAGGGGAAAACCCAAAAATTCTCATCTTATAGAATCATATCAAATGAGATATCCAAGACCCATAACAAACCCTCTATATGCCAAGTCAAACCTTTCTTCTGCAAAAAAAATCCACCTCAAGAGACCAACAACAAATCTTCAAACAAGGAAGAACTTTCACAAATCAGATTTTAAGAGAAAATCTTCTTCAATCTCAGACTTCGACCCTCCTCTTGTTTTCTATCTCTCTGTAATATTTGAGAACCAAACATGTGTAGTGTGTGTCTCCAAATGAGCTCCAACTTCCCTTTATTTATACTTGTTCATTCGGGTGCGAATAGACATGTCCATTGGGGTAGGGTTGACTTGACATGTAGGCCGACTTGGTATCTAGAGGTTGTTTTAACCCAATTTACAAATTGATTTTTTTTTCCCCCTTTTTCTTTGCAATAGGTTGAAGTAGGACTTTGACTCTTTGACTTCATCGAATCCTAGAAGCATGAAGAACATTATTAACTAATAAAATAATATTTTCTTTGAGCATGAAGCCCATGCTTGAAAATAAAATTTTCTTTTTCTTCTTTTTGATTTTTACATAAAATTCATTTTGATAAAATTATGAAGACCAAACTTAGTTACATTCTCTAACACTCCCTCTTAACAAGGGAAGTATTCATAACTGCACACTTGGTACAAGGATACTCTCAAACTGAAATATTCTCATAAGAAGAGTCGTATTGATAAGCCATCTTTAAGCATCAATACCATAACCAACATTGTCAACATAACAAGGCCTTGACTAACAAGCTCTATCTCTCTAGTAGATCAAAGCATAATGTTGGGAGGATTTACGTGAGACACCACACAACCTCTCAAGGCACATACCCAATCCAGATGTTCATCGGGTATGTCCTTCCCAGACTATCCTTATCTTGGATTCCCAATCCTCAAAGAATATCAGTCTTCTTCGACCACTCTTGTCTGGGATACCCTGTGCAATCCTCAAATTGTGTCGGTCCATGGGACTAATTCCTATCTTGGATTCCCATTCCTCAAGGACTACCAGTCTCAGATGCTTATCCAATCCTATGGACCCCATTCTCCCTCCATGGCATTCACTAGACGTACGACTGTTAGTCTTGGCCTAGTGCATGATTCATGAAGAAGAGAATATAATGTCCATCATCACTCTCTCTCAACGAGGAAGGAGATCCTCATTCCCTCCCAACTAGGGAATAGATCCTATCTCCCTCTCAACTAGGGAGACATCATCAAAATCCTTAGCTGGTCTCATACATCAACACAACAACTACTTGTTCTTCTGTGGGGGCAAAGTAGTAGCTGTAGGGATTTCTTCTCATGTTACATCATATCTAGGCTTTGTCCTTTCTGGATGTCAATAATTTTGTGAAGCCAAATTCCTACTCAGTCTATCTTCATGACAGGATCTTTTCGGTTCCTCACAGCACCATAATGTATCAAACTTCGATATTTCTAGATCTTAGTTAATCATCAATCAACCTTATTATCAACTGGTTCATCAATCTTCTTCAAGGAGCCAAAATTTTCTCACAACTACTAGCACATGTCTTCTACAAAGTTTTGCCTCATACTCTTCAAAGAGTCATATCAACTTTCCAATATCATGCTTGTCCAAGCCATCAAAAGTGCTATCCACACAGTCCATGTGTTCCATGATCAAACCACGCAGCTATAGGTACAACATCATTGAGCAAACTCTCCTTCCAGCTTCTTCACATGATTTTGCAATATGTTCTCCCAGGGAGCCAAGTCATATCCCGAATAGATCATCGATATCAGAGTTACCATATCATAATAGCCTAGTCAAGGCATCATGTTGAATTCTGTTACTTTCTCCCTGTAAAATCGACATTCTTCATATTGCAACAAGGTTCTGCATCAAATTTCAATCACCAATGTGTTTCAGAATGAACTAATCAGCTAGAAGATTCAATATCATCAGGATCCTTACAACTCCCTCTTTCTGTCATGCTCATCATTATCAAGGAATCATCATCAAAAAAAAGTCTTGCTTTACTTTGTTCTTTCATCCTTCTTGTCTTGCTACCATAAACTTGACAACCTTCATTATGTGTCTGTAATTCTCATTAGCAAGTACAACCAAGCAAGATATACATAGACAAGATCATAATGCTAATTTTGTTAGTATAGGGTTTCCATGATTTCTTAAAAGTGTAATTCTAGGGTTCTAGTACAAACCCTAGATTTTCCTTGACCAAACCCTTATTAGGATTTTTACTTTTAGCGAAAAACACCCATTTCTAAGGTTTTCTAATTCAAGTCTCATATAGGGTTTACTAGGGATATCAAAAGCTATACAATCTCATAAACCCTAAATTCTTTTTGGTCATCAAGGTCTATCATTCAAACTTCTACAAGTATGCTACGAAACATTAATGCATTTATGTTTTAGATCTAGGATTTGATCTTCACATTCAACTAAATACCTAGACCATTTTCATCAAACCCGGTCTTCACATCAACATGATGTAGTACGTGGCATGCTTAAGAACTCGGTCCCTTTTCCTTTCACAATGGAAACAATTGGTTAGGGTTTCTATTTCTAAGGTTTCTCCCTTCATTCCATACTTTGCTATGGTTTACAAACCCTAGATGCTAAGACTTGTTACCTATAAAGTTCTACAACCACATGCAAGAAGGTTAGTTGCAAAACCATAAATTTTAAGATCTTCAAGATATGTCATGTAGATTTTATGCAAACCCTAGAAACTTCAACATCATTAAGACTTGTCATAAAAGCAATGCAAACTAGTATACTGCAGAACCCTAATGCCTTTTATCCAAGGCCTAATCTTTACATACTGTAGAACCCTAATGCCTTTTATCCAAGGCCTAATCTTTACATGTCATTGTTTCTAATATCATGAAATGCATACAAAAATTGTGCATACCTCTTTAATATTCCATACCTTTTTATTTGCAATGATTTGATCCTTCTTCACGTGTTAACACTTTCTTCAACAAGTGTTATCTTCAACATTGGTTCCTCAACTTCTCCTATGTTGAGTTGCAAGCTTTGTCTAAGTTCTCCATTTGCAAAATCTTAATGTAAATATTTATTCAAGCTTTACCTTGTCCATTCCAGAAGAGATCCTTTTTTCAAGCACCCTGGATGCTTACAAACTTCATATTTCTTATATCTTCTTCTATGAGAGATACCTTTAGAATTTGATCCATAGAAATTCCTTCAAGCTTACATAAATTTCGAAACAATATTCCCTAAATCTCCAATCTTTGCTTCAGGAGTCTTGACCTATCATTCACCACTATCATGGTTTCGTTGTCATATCAAGATCATATCAGATCTCTGCCATATATCATCTTCTTTCAAAGCTCCAAGTTGACTTTCCATAATTGTCACATGTATGAATATTGCTATCAAGTTATCACTCTCATTGTCATCCAATTCTTATGGTCAATGTTATACAAACCATAGTCCCATGGTCAAGGTACTGTCTTACTTTAACAGATGAGAGCCATGGTACTATCTGAGTTGTTGGACATAAATTACAATTCACTTTTTTATATTATTAACTTACAAGTGACATCATTATGCCTATGTGCAATGTCATAGTTATGTGTTCCAAAATGCCAAACCTAAGAGATCCATAGAGAGCGAGCATTGCAAAGGTAGCAATATAACGATTTAATTTGCAATGTCACAGAGTCAAGCTCTATCTTACGATGCCAAGGAATCTATAGATTAATGTGTATCATTGCATAATGCGAGTCCTCTATGTAATCCAAGTAACAAGACCAAGCCCATAGAGACATCACGAGCCATAAATAAATAACGAACTTTTATAATAAACCTTATAAAATATTGAGCCTGAGATATGAGTGCGAGTCCTCACATTGACAAAAAATATGTAAGAATGAGAGCCATGTAAGGGAAGTGTGTCACATATGTGAGATCCAAAATATATACGAGCCATACCATATACGATCCATAGCATAAAAGAGATCGAACCATGATCGAGCCATAGACATATAATCGAGTCACAAAGGTGAAGTGTAATTCAAAACATATACTTTGAATCACAACATAGCATCCAATGCAAGTATGAGATCAAAGCGATTCACTGAATTTTCAATGCAATGGCACAATAGGGATCCTTTTGTAGTTGCGAGCCCCATTGTGCGAGGCATCTTATCAACCTCAAAACTTGTTAACTGAGTTACTTTCACAAAGAATGCCAAATTGATCTGAGCTATTTCTTGTTGCAAATCATTGTGATGTTAGAAGAGAAGAGAACCAGAGTAAAATGTATAGAACGAGTCCAAAACTGTAGAATATGAGCTTGCACAAAGAATGTACCCTCCAAGGAGAATGTCTTACAAACCTCAAAATTTTAAGACATGATGATTATGCCAACAAAAAGTGATCTTTTGCATCTTCAAACCTTTGCTCTGATACCATGTTGGAGAAACAATGAGGCTACAAGATTAATGTAATTTCTCCTTTCTTGATAATTACTTGTGAATTTGTTGGCATGATTTTATTATGTTTTTATTCTTTCATCAAGTAATTACTAAATTCAAAACATTAAGATCACAAGAACACAAAAAACACAAGATATAGGCTCCAAGCCCGAGCAAAACCCCTCTAAGGGGAAAACCCAGAAAATTATCTTATATAATCAAATAAAATGAGATATCCAAGACCCATAATGAACCCTCTAGATTCCAATTCAAACCGTCCTTTTGCACCACAAATCCATCCTCAAGAGACCAACAAAAAATCTTCAAACACGACAGGAACTTCCACAAATCAGATTTCAAGAGAAAATATTCTTCAATCTTAGACTTCAACCCTCCTCTTCTTTTCAATGTCTCTTTGCGATATCTCAGAACCAAACACGTGTAGTGTGTGTCTCCAAATGAGCTCCAACTTCCCTTTATTTATACTTGTTCAGAGGGGTGCGAATAGACATGTCCATTAGGGCAGGTCCGACTTGACAGGTAGGTCGACTTGGCATCTAGAGGCTATTTTAACCTAATTTACAAATTGATTTTTTCCCCTTTTCTATACAATAGGTCCAAGTAGGAATTTGAATCTTTGACTAGAAACATGAAGCCTACATGCTTAACTAATAAAATCATAATTTCTTTGATCATGAAAACCATGCTTGAAAATAAAATTTTCTTTTCTTCTTTTTGCTTTTTACATAAAATTCATTTCGATTCAATTATGAAGACTGAACTTAGTTACATTCTCCAACAATGGTTAAATAGCCCTAAAGAGCAAGATAAAGGTTGCTAAGGTGACAATGGAAACCCTTTCTCTTGTTGCCATAAAGTTCATTTTCTACCTAGTAGGGCTTTGCACTAGGCTTGCTAGATTTTCCGGTAATAGGTCCTTGATATATCTAGGTTTTATGCTTAGGGTTTATGCATCTAGGGTTTATGTATTCCTTAAATGCTATATTGAGACAATGGATCTCTTCCTTTTGTTATATATTGGAGTTATACGAAGAATTATTTCTCTCTTTCAAGTTCTCTCTTACTGTTCTTGGTTTCCTTGTGTTCATTTTTCATAATATGTTAGCTAACCGAACCATTCGAGATTCAACAACACTTAGAGATCTATTATCACTAAAAAATATTATTTGGTAATAACTTGTTTTAGAGAAGAAAAAATGGATTTATTTTTAGCCATGTGTTGAGAAGAACCTGAATAAAGAATCCATTCATTTGAAGAACTATAATTCAATGCATTCAAGGAAAAGCTAGAAGCATCTGAAAGAGCATGTCCTTTTGAGGAAGGATAAGAAGAGTCATCCAATTGAAAGTTGTTCAGTTTTGTGGTTCTACAAGGGCTTCTGTATTTTGAATTATTGCTACTCTTGGTGACCATCTCAACCACAAAAATTACAATTCTTATTGGATTTGTTTCTTTTTGACTTAGCTCCTTCGTTTGCATTAGTATAAAGGAGATGTTGTGAGTTTTGGGAACCTTGGCTGGTTTGTTGCTACAATAATGTCTCTTATTAGGATTCTTGGTGCCTTGCTTCTATTGTGACACTAAGGATTTTTTAGAGGTCCCTACATAACCGATAATTCCATGATGCAACAATTTATCTTGCTCTTGAACTATACAGTCATAGATTGTGCCAAAAAATGGAATTCCATAAGTAGTGCCTTGAATAAGAAAAGCCTCTCTAATAGAATAAAAGGTGGATATGAAAATATAATAGGAATTTTTAGGGTAAGAAAGATTAGGAAAAAATTATTTTATCACTATTTTTCTTGATTGCACAATCTACAAGTAGGAGCAATGAGTCAATTTTCAAGTTTTTGGGCTTAAATCTAGTTGTGTTTACCAAAAACAATGTCCAACTTCATGAAAACTATATCTAGAGTGTGAACTTCTTGAAAATTAAACTACAAGTCATTAGAGAGGGACATCATTATGGGTCTACATTCTAAGTCGTTTATGTTGTTCATTTTGGCTCTCTTCAATGCCTAATTGGGGCAACTTATATTCCCAAGGTGATTCAATGAAGTCACTTACCTCTCAATAATCCACCATATGAGATTTATAAGAGAAGTAATTGGTTTTTGGTAGCAGAGTATCATTTAAAATGGCCATATTAGAATTTATAACTAAAATGGCTTTCAAAATAAAAATTGACTACTTGAAAAATTGACTATTTAGATGCAAATTACTTGAAAAATTGTGCAATTTCAAAAGACATGAAACCCACAATAGTGCTAGGATGTAACAATTATGTCTATTTGAATTTTAAGAAATGGAGGTTAGAGGTTAGTTTCTATAAACATGGCATGTTAAAAAGTTTAAAATAATTGAATTTGTGGAAATAGAACACACCTGTGATCCGGATTTATGCACGAACGCAATAAAATACAGAAATAAACATAAACATAGAGATGCAACGGAAACAATACTTCATTATATTTAAATCAAATCACTGAAATATTCTTACATACATAATGGAAATAAAAATAGCTAGGGTGCTGGTAGCGTATCTCTGAGAAGACATGTGGCAGCTACAGACCTCTCCACTGTGTTACAATGAGGCTCTAGGGCCTATTTATTATTGAGAAACAATGGATAACTCTAAACGTCCAAAAACCTAACCCTAGGAGATCAAGCGCCAAAACTATGGGCCCCGTTTGGGTAAATTGGTGTTTCAACTTCTCGGGGACGTAATTGCGGCATATGATCTCTGTTTGACGCGTATCATACTTCGTTAGAAATATCTATCCGAGGAGTACAACTTTCAAAGTGGTTAACATCGGTCTATCACCCCATTTTGCTCCCAGTTTTCCAAAAAAATGTTGTTTAGGGCCTCAAAACGGCTCCGGAAGTTCAGTATCTGAAAAACTGCTAAAAATAGTAAGTTGTGCTGCAACTTAAAAACGGAAATAACTGATTGTGGGGTTTCAAATGGAATAGGTGGCTGGCCACCAATATCCACCTCGATCATTAAGGCCCCAAAACGGTTTCGGGAGAGCAAGACCCAAAAACCTGCTAAAAATAGTAAGTTGTGCTGAGTGTGAAACACTGCAAGAATTGATGGTGCGGGTCATGGCAAATGGAATAGGTGGGTGGCCACCGAAATCCACCTAGATCATTCCTCCCTCCTTAGGAAGCAATGGTCCCCATTTCGATGAGATACTCCATGGGATGAGGCAAATTCTGTTGAATTGGGTATTATATTTGTCGAAGATGTCATGGACCTGCAGGTGGACATGCTGGATGCATTTAGTAATTTTGGTTTCTTTATCAACTTCAAACAGTACATGTGTAGTTGTAGGAGGTATAACAACATCAGGCAGCGGTGCGTCGGGGGTCAGATCAATGGAGTGCTTGTCCTGACAGTGTAGAGGAACCTCTGTGAGGAAGGAGAAAATGTCCTCGTATTCTTCCATGAATTTTTCCATCTGTTGCAGCCGTGCAAGGGAGCCCTATTTTGAGGTTGTGGCCACAATATTCTTCTTTCCCTATGAGCGAGTGGTAAGGAAAATGAATTTCCTGGTTTGGGAAACAATCTTACTACGTTTTTTTGCAGAAGTCAAAGAGATGCAGGAGGTGGTACTACCTCCGGTACCCTGTACACGTTATTTCCCAAAGTAATAATAAGAACACAAGGCCTAGACTCATACACAACATGTCGCCTCCACAAATATGGTTGGCCCAATAATACATCAGCTACATCAAGAGGAGCAATATCACATAATACCTCATCCGTGAATGGCTTGATGCCGTACGGAAGGCAACGCTGTTGGCGGATGCAGATATCTCTCCCTGGGTGAAGCCACCCGATGGTATACAGCTGCGGGTGTGCTATGGTCGGTAGACTGAGCTGCTTCACGACCTCTACTGAAATGAGGTTCTTTTGGCTTCCGTTATCGACAAGGAATTGCAGCGGAGAACCCTTCACCCACATTTGCGAATGGAGGAGGCGCTCCCCCTCCTCTCAATCCTCAGGATCCTCCCTTTGGATCTTGGTGGTGGCAACAATGGCACTAGGATCCACATCAATTATTTGTTTCCCTTTCTCATTACTGTTGTCTGGATCTGACTCAGGATCATAAAATGCATCTAATTTGGGTGCCTTTAGTTCGGCCACCAATGACTGTTTGGCCCGACACTCGTTTGTGATATGAGTGGGGCTGTTATGAAATTCACACTTTTCCGTGTCCTTCTTTGGATTTGTGGTGTTGTTATGAGTTGCCCCACTTTGGCCTTTCCCCTTGTTCTGCGGTTCGGGGGCACCTTTCCCTGGCTTCAGATTCGCAGATCCAAAGTCTCGTTTCTTCTGCTTAAATTTCTGCTCAATCTTGGCGGCATAACGATATGCCGTGCCAAGCGATGTAATGTCGAGGAACTCCATTTCTTCCTGAATGTGTTAGTGTAGATAGCCATGGTACTTGAGCACCAAATGTCTCTCTGAATCTTTAATACCCAACTTTGTGCGCAGGGTATGGAAAAAATTCGTCAGTTCGTGCACATCTTGATCCCTTTGTTGCCGCAACGTGGTCCACTGAATGTATTTGTCCTCATAGCTCTCCACGGAATAGTATTGTTCCTTGATGGCGTCTCAGAAATAATTCCAAGTGGGTACAACTAAGAACAGAGAGGGTTTTGTCTTGTCCTTTTTCTCACAGTAGGTTTCCCACCAGTCCTTGACATGGGGGGTAGCTTTGAGGAGTGAAAAAATAATCTTCTCCTAGTTGGAAAAGTCATGAACCGAGAAATATCCTTCTAATAGATTCAACTATCTATATATGGCATCTGCATCTATTTGAACCTCAAATATGGGAATGTCAAAGTTTACTTGTACCTTAAAGGGAGTAGCGCCTCTAGAGTGGCTGTTGGATGCAGATGTGCCGCCGGTGGGTAGTCGTTGAAGGATCTGGGCAAAGTTATCCATCATCGCGTTCCTTTGTTTTTCGAGGGCCTCCTTGAGCAATATTTTGATAGGATCTTCTACTCCTTCATCTATCTTTTCGTCTCCCATGGGCGGACGTCAGGGTTTGCGAGGCTGATCTTGCAAAGGTTCAACCAAATCGAGCCCTAACTCCTTATACCCCGACCTTGTTGGGGACATGCAAAGAAGGATTGAGAAAAATTAGACAGCTCCAATACCACTGATCCAGATTTATGTAGGAACGCAAGAAAATACATAAATAGACATAAACACAGATATGCAGCGGAAATAATACTTCATTTTATTTAAATCAAATGACTGAAATATTCTTATAGACATAATAGAAATTAAAATATCTAAGGTGATGGTAGCGTATCTCTGAGAAGAGATGTGGCGGCTACATACCTCTCGACTGTGTTACAATGAGGCTCGATGGCCTCTTTATTAATGAGAAACAATGGAGAACCCTAAACATCCTAAAAAACTAACCCTAGGAGATGAAGCGCCAAAACTATGGGCCCCGTTTGGGTAAATTAGTGTTTCAACTTCCTAGGGACGTAACTTCGGCATGCGTTATACGTTTGACGCATATCATACCTAATTATAAAGATCTATCCGAGGAGTACAACTTTTGATGTGAACAACATAGGTCCATGGACTCGTGTTCCCAAAAAACGTTGTTTAGGGCCTCAAAACGGCTCCAGAGGTTCAGGACTCGAAAAAATGATAAAAATAGTAAGTTGTACTGCAACTTAAAAACTGAAAGAACTGATGGTGGAGTTTCAAATGGAATAGGTGGGTGGCCACAAATATCCACTTGGATCATTAAGGCCCCAAAACGGCACCAGGAGTGTAGGACCCGAAAAATTGCTAAAAATAGTAAGTTGTGCTAAATGTGAAAGCTACAAGAATTGATGGTGTAGGTCCAAATGGAATAGGTGGGTGGCCACCGATATCCACCTGGATCATTCCTCCCTCCTTAGGAAGCAATGGTCCCCATTGCGTTGAGATCCTCCATGAGATGAGGCAAATTCTGTTGAACTGGGTATTAGATTTGTCGAAGATGTCATGGACCTGTGGGCAGATATGCTGGATGCGTTTAGTAATTTTGGTTCCTTTATCAACCTCAGACAGTACATGTGTGGATTATGTATGTGTAGTTGCAGGAGGTATGGCAACATTAGGCGGTGGTGCGTTGGGGTTCAGATCAATGGAGTGCTTGTCCTGACAATGTAGAGGAACCTCTGCGAGTGAGGAGAAAATGTCCTCGTATTCCTCCATGACTTTGTTCATCTGCTACAGCCGTGCAAGGGGGCCCTGTTTCGAGGTTTTGGCCACAATATTCTTCTTTCCCCGTGAGCGAGTTGTAAGGAAAATGAATTTCCTGTTTTGGGTAACAATCTTACTGCGTTGTTTTGTAGTAGTCAAAGAGATGACAAGAGGTAGTACTACCTCTGGTATCCTGTACAAATTATTTCCCAAAGTAATAATAATAGCACGAGGCTTAGACTCATACACTACATGTCGCCTCCACAAGTATGGTTGGCCTAATAATACATCAGCTACATCAAGAGGAGCAACATCACATAATACCTCATCCGTGAATAGCTTGATGCTTTACGGAAGGCGACACTGTTGGCGGATGCGGATATCTCTCCTTGGGTGAAGTCACTTGATGGTGTATGGTTACGGGTGTGCTATGGTTGGTACGCCGAGCCTCTTCACAACCTCTGCTGAAATGAGGTTCTTTTGGCTTCCACTATCGACAAGGAATTGCAGTGGAGAACCCTTCACCCACATTTGTGAATGGAAGAGGTGCTCCCCATCCTCTGGATCCTCCCTTTGGATCTTGTTGGTGGCAACAATGGCACTGGGATTTGAATGAATGATTTTCTTCCCTTTTTCATTACCGTTGTCTGGTTCTGACTCAGGATCATAAAATGCATCTGATTCGGGTGCCTTTAGTTCAGCCACCAACGACTGTTTGGCTCGACACTCGTTTGTGATATGAGTGGGGATGTTATGAATATCAGACCACTTCCCCATGTCCTTCTTTGGATTTGTGGTGTTGTTCTAAGTCTCCCCAGTTTTTCCTTTCCCCTTGTTCTGCGGTTCGGGGGCACCTTTCACTGGATTCGGATTCACAAATCCAAAGTCTTGCTTCTTCTGCTTAAATTTCTGCTCGATCTTGGCGGCATAGCAATATGTCATGCCAAGCGATGTAATATTGAGGAACTCCATTTCCTCCTGAATGTGTTTGTGCAGATAGCCACGGTACTTGAGCACCAAATGTCTCTCCGAATCTTTAATACCCAACTTTGTGCGTAGGGTATGGAACAAATTCGTCAGTTCGTGCACATCTTGATCCCTTTGCTGCTGCAGCGTGGTCCATTGGATGTATTTGTCCTCATAGCTCCCCACGGGATAGTATTGTTCCTTAATGGCGTCTCGGAAAGAATTCCAAGTGGGTATGGCTGAGAATAGAGAGGGTTCCGTCTCGTCCTTTTTCTCACAGTAGGTTTCCCACTAGTACTTGACATGAGGGGTAGCTTTGAGGAGTGCAAAAATAATATTCTCCCGGTCGGAAAAGTCATGAACCGAGAAATATCTTTCTAATAGATTCAACCATCTATCTACGACATCTGCATCTATTTGACCCTCAAATATGGGAATGTCAAAGTTTACTTGTACCTTAAAGGGAGTCGCGCCTCCAGAGTGGCTGTTGGATGCAGATGCGCCGCCGGTGGGTATTCGTTGAAGGATATGGGCAAAGTTATCCATCATCACGTTCCTTTGTTTTTCGAGGGCCTCATCGAGAAATATTTTGATAGGATCTCTTGCTCCCTCATATTTCTTTTAGTCTCCCATGGGCGGCCGTCGGGGTTTGCGAGGTTGTTCTTGCAAAGGTTCAACCAGATCGAGCCCTAACTCCTTATACCCTGACCTCATTGGGGACATGCAAAGAAGGATCTGCTCCGATACCACTGATCTGGATTTATGCAGGAATGTAATAAAATACAGAAATAGACATAAACACAGAGATGCAGCGGAAAAAATACTTCATTTTATTTAAATCAAATGACTGAAATATTCTTATAGACATAATGGAAATAAAAATAGCTAGGGTGTTGGTAGCGTATCTTTGAGAAGAGATGTGACAGCTACATACCTCTCCACTGTGTTACAATGAGGTTCGAGGGCCTATTTATTATTGAGAAACAATGAAGAACTCTAAATGTCCAAAAACCTAACCCTAGGAGATGAAGCGCCAAAACTATGGGCCCCGTTTGGGTAAATTGGTGTTTCAATTTCCCGGGGACGTAAATTCGGCATACGATCTCCGTTTGACGCGTAACATACCTCATTAGAAAGATATATCCAATGAGTACAACTTTCAATGTGAGCAACATTGGTCCATGTATCCATGTTGCTCTCGGTTTTCCCAAAAAACATCGTTTAGGGCCTCAAAACGGCTCCGGAAGTTGAGTACTCGAAAAACTGCTAAAAATAGTAAGTTGTGCTGCAACTTAAAAACTGAAAGAACTGATGGTGGGGTTTCAAATGGAATAGGTGGGAGGCCACCAATATCCAACTAGATCATTAAGTCCCCAAAACAGCTCCGGGAGTGGAGGACCTGAAAACCTGCTAAAAATAGTAAGATGTGTTGAATGTGAAAAGTTGCAAGAATTGATGGTGCGGGTCCAAATGGAATAGGTGGGTGGCCACCGATATCCACCTGGATCATTCCTCCCTCCTTAGGAAGCAATGGTCCCCATTGCGTTGAGATCCTCCATGAGATGAGGCAAATTCTGTTGCACTGGGTATTAGATTTGTCGAAGATGTCATGGACCTGCGGGCGGACATGCTGGATGCATTTAGTAATTTTGGTTTCTTTATCAACCTCATACAATACATGTGTGGATTATGTATGTGTAGTTGCAGGAGGTATAGCAACATCAGGCGGCGGTGCGTCGGGGGTGAGATCAATGGAGTGCTTGTCCTGACAGTGTAGAAGGAACCTCTGTGAGTGAGGAGAAAATTTCCTCGTATTCCTCCATGACTTTGTCCATTTGCTGCAGCCATGCAAGGGAGACCTATTTTGAGGTTGTGGCCACAATATTATTCTTTCCCTGTGAGTGAGTTGTGAGGAAAATGAATTTCCTGGTTTGGGAAACAATCTTACTACATTATTTTGCAGTAGTCAAAGAGATGACAGGAGGCGGTACTACCTCTGGTATCCTGTACAAGTTATTTCCCAAAGTAATAATAACAGCATGAGGCCTAGACTCATACACAACATGTCGCCTCCACTAGTATTGTTGGCCCAATAATACATCAGCTACATCAAGAGGAGAAACATCACATAATACCTCATCGATGAATGGCTTCATGCTGTACAGAAGGCGGCAATGTTGGCGGATGCAGATATCTCTCCCTGTGTGAAGCTACCTGATGGTATACGACTGCGGGTGTGATATGGTCGGTAGGCCGAGCCACTTCACGACCTCTGCTGAAATGAGGTTCTTTTGGCTTCTGTTATCGACAAGGAATTGCAGTGGAGAACCCTTCACCCACATCTGCAAATGGAGGAGGCTCTCCCCCTCCTCTGGATCCTCGAGGTCCTCCCTCTGGATCTTGGTGGTGGCAATAATGGCACTGGGATCCGCATCAATGATTTTCTTCCCTTTGTCATTGTCATTGTCTGGTTCTTACTCAGGATCAGAAAATGCATCTGATTCGGGTGCCTTTAGTTTGTCCACCAACGACTGTTTGGCCCGATACTCGTTTGTGATATGAGTGGGGCTGTTATGAAATTCACACCACTTCCCTGTGTCCTTTTTTGGATTTGTGGTGTTGCTATGAGTAGCCCCGCTTTGGCCTTTCCCCTTGTTTTGCGGTTCGGGGCACCTTTCCCTGGCTTCGGATTCGTAGATCCAAAGTCTCGCTTCTTCTCCTTAAATTTCTGCTCGATCTTGGCGGCATACGATATGCCGTGCCAAGCGATGTAATGTCGAGGAACTCCATTTCCTCCTGAATGTGTTTTTGCAGACAACCACGGTACTTGAGCACCAAATGTCTCTCTGAATCTTTAATACCCAACTTTAACACAGGGTATGGAACAAATTCATCAGTTCATGCACATCTTGATCCCTTTGTTTTCGCAGCGTGGTCCCTTGGATGTATTTGTCCTCATAGCTCCCCATGGGATATTATTGTTCCTTGATGGCGTCTCAGAAAGAATTCCAAGTGGGTACAACTAAGAACAGAGAGGGTTCTGTCTCGTCCTTTTTCTCACAGTAGGTTTCCCACCAGTCCTTGACATGGGGGGTAGCTTTGAGGAGAGCAAAAATAATCTTCTCCTTGTTGGAAAAGTCATGAACCGAGAAATATCCTTCTAATAGATTCAACCATCTATCTACGAAATCTACATATATTTGACCCTCAAATATGGGAATGTCAAAGTTTACTTGTACCTTTAAGGGAGTCGCGCCTCCGGATGCATGCAGATGCGCCGCCGGTGGGTAGTCGTTGAAGGATCTGGGTAAAGTTATCACTCTTCGCGTTACTTTGTTTTTCGAGGACCTCCTCGAGCAATATTTTGATAGGATCTCTTGCTCCCTCATTTTGCTTTTCGTCTCCCATGGGTGGTCGTCGGAGTTTGCGAGGCTGATCTTGCAAAGGTTCAACCAGTTCGAGCCCTAACTCCTTATACCCCGAACTCGTTGGGGACATGCAAAAAAGGATCGAGAAAAAATAGACCGCTCTGATTCCACTGATCTGGATTTATGCAGGAACAAAATAAAATACAGAAATAGACATAAACACAGAGATGCAATGGAAACAATACTTCATTTTATTTAAATCAAATGACTAAAATATTCTTATAGACATAATGGAAATAAAAATAGCTAGGGTGCTAGTAGCATATCTCTGAGAAGAGATGTGGCGGCTACAGACCTCTAGACTGTGTTATAATGAGGCTCGAGGGCCTATTTATTATTGAGAAACAATGTAGAACCCTAAACGTCCAAAAACATAACCGTAGGAGATGAAGTGCCAAAACTATGGGCCTCGTTTGGGTAAATTGTTGTTTCAACTTCCCGGGGACGTAACTTCGGCATACGATCTCCGTTTGACATGTATCATACTTTGTTAAAAATATCTATCCGAGGAGTACAACTTTTGATGTGAGTAGCATCGGTCGATGGACCCATGCTGCTCTCGGTTTTCCCCAAAATCGTCGTTTAGGGCCTCAAAATGGCTCCGGAAGTTCAGGACTCGAAAAACTGCTAAAAACAGTAAGTTGTGCTGCAACTTAAAAACTAAAAGAACTGATGGTGGGGTTTCAAATGGAATAGGTGGGTGGCCACCAATATCCACTTGGATCATTAAGGTCCCAAAACAGCTCCGGGAGTGTAGGACCCGAAAACCTACTAAAAATAGTAAGTTGTGCTGAATGTGAAAAGCTGCAAGAATTGATGGTGCGGTTCCAAATGGAATAGGTGGGTGGCCACCGATATCCACCTGGATCATTCCTCCCTCCTTAGGAATCAATGGTCCCCATTGCGTTGAGATCCTCCATGAGATGAGGCAAATTCTGTTGAATTGGGTATTAGATTTGTTGAAGATGTCATGGACCTGTGGGCGGACATGCTGGATGCGTTTAGTAATTTTGGTTTCTTTATCAACATCAGATAGTACATGTGTGGATTTTGTATGTGTAGTTGTAGGAGGTATGGAAACATCAGGCGGCGGTGCATTGGGGGTTAGATCGATGGAGTGCTTGTCCTGATAGTGTAGAGGAACCTCTGTGAGTGAGGAGGAAATGTCCTCGTATTCCTCCATGAATTTGTCCATCTGTTACAGCTGTGCAAGGGAGCCCTGTTTCGAGGTTGTGGCCACAATATTATTCTTTCTCTGTGAGCGAGTTGTAAGGAAAATGAATTTCCTGGTTTGGGAAACAATCTTACTGCGTTGTTTTGCAGTAGTCAAAGAGATGACAAGAGGCGGTACTACCTCCGGTATCCTGTACAAGTTATTTCCCAAAGTAATAATAACATCGCGAGGCCTAGACTCATACACAAAATGTCGCCTCCACAAGTATGGTTGGCCCAATAATACATCAGCTACATCAAGAGGAGCAACATCACATAATACCTCATCCGTGAATGGCTTGATGCTATACAAAAAGCGGCACTGTTGGCGAATGTGAATATCTCTCCCTGGGTGAAGCCACCCGATGGTATACGACTGTGGGTGTACTATAGTTGGTAGGCCGAGCTGCCTCACAACCTATGTTGAAATGAGGTTCTTTTGGCTTCCGCTATCGACAAGAAATTGTAGTGGAGAACCCTTCACCCACATCTGCGAATGGAGGAGGCACTCCCCCTCCTCTGGATCCTCGAGATCCTCCCTTTGGATCTTGGTGGCGGAAACAATGGCACTGGGATCTGCATCAATGATTTACTTCCCTTTGTCATTGTCGTTGTCTAGTTCTGACTCAGGATCATAAAATGCATTTGATTCGGGTGCATTTAGTTCGTCCACCAACGACTGTTTGGCCCGATACTCGTTTGTGCTATGAGTGGGGCTGTTATGAATTTCACACCACTTCCCCATGTCCTTTTTTGGATTTGTGGTGTTGTTTTGAATAGCCTCACTTTGGCCTTTCCCCTTGTTCTGCGGTTCGGGGGCACCTTTGCCTGGCTTTGGATTCGCAGATCCAAAGTCTCACTTCTTCTGCTTAAATTTCTGCTCGATCTTGGCGGCATAGCGATATCGCGTGCCAAGCGATGTAATGTCGAGGAATTCCATTTCCTCTTGAATGTGTTTGTGCAGACAACCGTGGTACTTGAGCACCAAATGTCTCGTTGAATATTTAATACCCAACTTTGTACACAGGGTATGGAACAAATTCGTCAATTCGTGCACATCTTGATCCCTTTGCTGCCGCAACGTGGTCCATTGGATGTATTTGTCCTCATAGCTCCCCATGGGATAGTATTGTTCCTCGATGGCATCTTGGAAAGAATTCCAAGTGGGTACAACTGAGAACAAAGAGGGTTCTGTCTCGTCCTTTTTCTCATAGTAGGTTTCCCACCAGTCCTTGACATGGGGGGTAGCTTTGAGGAGAGAAAAAACAATCTTCTCCCGGTCAGAAAAGTCATGAACTGAGAAATATCTTTCTAATAGATTCAACCATCTATCTATGTCATCTACATATATTTGACCCTCAAATATGGGAATGTCAAAGTTTACTTGTACCTTAAAGGGAGTCGTGCCTCCAGAGTGGCTGTTGGATGTAGATGCGCCGCCGGTGGGTAGTCGTTGAAGGATCTGGAAAAAGTTGTCACTCATCACGTTCCTTTGTTTTTTGAGGACCTCCTCGAGCAATATTTTGATAGGATCTCTTGCTCCCTCATCTTTCTTTTCGTCTCCCATGGGCGGCCGTCAGGGTTTGCGAGGCTGATCTTGCAAAGGTTCAGCCAGATTGAGCCCTAACTCCTTATACCTCGAACTCGTTGGGGACATGCAAAAAAGGATCGAGAAAAAACAGACCGCTCCAATACCACTGATTCAGATTTATGCAGGAACACAATAAAATACAGAAATAGACATAAACATAGAGATGCAGCGGAAACAATACTTCATTTTAATTAAATCAAATGACTGAAATATTCTTACACAAATAATGGAAATAAAAATAGCTAGGGTGCTAGTAGCGTATCTCTGATAAGAGATGTGGTGGCTACAGACCTCTCCACTGTGTTACAATGAGGCTTAAGGGACTATTTATTATTGAGAAACAATGGAGAACTATAAATGTCCAAAAACCTAACCCTAGGAGATGAAGCGCCAAAACTATGGGCCCCATTTGGGTAAATTGGTGTTTCAACTTCGCGGGGACGTAACTTCGGCATACGATCTCCGTTTGACGCATATCATACCTCGTTATAAAGATCTATCCGAGTAGTACAACTTTCAATGTTGTTAATAGCAGTACATCTACCCAGGTTGCTCCTGATTTTCCCAAAAAATGTCGTTTAGGGCCTCAAAACGGCTCCGGAAGTTCAGGACCCGAAAAACTGCTAGAAATAGTAAGTTGTGCTGCAACTTAAAAATTGAAAGAACTGATGGTGGGGTTTCAAATGGAATAGGTGGGTGGCCACCAATATCCACCTGGATCATTAAGGCCCCAAAACGACTCCGGGAGTGTAGGGCCCGAAAACCTGCTAAAAATAGTAAGTTGTGATGAATGTGAAAAGCTGCAAGAATTGATGGTGCGGGTCCAAATGGAATAGGTGGGTGGCCACCGATATCCACCTGGATCATTCCTCCATCCTTAGGAAGTAGTGGTCCCCATTGCGTTGAGATTCTCCATGAGATGAGGCAAATTCTGTTGAACTGGGTATTAGATTTGTCGAAGATGTCATGGACCTGTGGGCGGACATGCTGGACGCGTTTAGTAATTTTGGTTTCTTTATCAACCTCAGAAAGTACATGTGTGGATTCTGTATTTGTAGTTGTAGGAGGTATGGCAACATCAGGCGGCGGTGCGTCAGGGGTCAAATCAATGGAGTGCTTGTCCTAACATTGTAGAGGAACCTTTGTGAGTGAGGAGAAAATGTCCTCGTATTCCTCCATGACTTTGTCCATCTGCTGCAGCCATGAAAGGGAGCCATGTTTCTAGGTTTTGGCCACAATATTCTTCTTTCCTTGTGAGAGAGTTGTAAGGAAAATGAATTTCCTGGTTTGGGAAACAATCTTAATGTGTTGTTTTGGAGTAGTCAAAGAGATGACAAGAGGCGGTACTACCTCCGGTATCCTGTACAAGTTATTTCCCAAAGTAATAATAACAACACAAGGCCTAGAATCATACACATCATGTCGCCTCCACAAGTATGGTTGGCCCAATAATACATTAGCTACATCAAGAGGAGAAACATCACATAATACCTCATCCGTGAATGGCTTGATGCTATACAAAAAGCGACACTATTGGCGGATGCGAATATCTCTCCCTGGGTGAAGCCACTCGATAGTATATGACTGTGTGTGTGCTATGGTTGGTAGGCCGAGCTGCCTCACGACCTATGTTGAAATGAGGTTCTTTTGGCTTCCGCTATCGACAAGGAATTGCAGTGGAGAACCCTTCATCGACATCTGCGAATGGAAGAGGCACTCCCCCTCCTCTCCTCTGGATCCTCAGGATCCTCCCTCTGGATCTTGGTGGTGGAAACAATGGCACTGGGATCCACATTAATGATTTGCTTCCCTTTGTCATTTCCGTTATCAAGTTTTGACTCAAGATCAGAAAATGCATCTGATTCAGGTGCCTTTAGTTCAACCACCAACGATTGTTTGGCCCGACACTCATTTGTGCTATGAGTGGGGCTGTTCTGAAATTCACACCACTTCCCCGTGTCCTTATTTGGATTTGTGGTGTTGTTCTGAGTCTCCCCGCTTTGGAATTTCCCCTTGTTTTTCGGTTCAGGGGCACCTTTCCCTGTCTTCGGATTCGAGATCCAAAGTCTCGCTTCTTCTGCTTAAATTTCTGCTCGATCTTGGCGGCATAGCGATATGCCGTGCCAAGCGATGTAATGTCTAGGAAATCCATTTCATCCTGAATGTGTTTATGCAGACAACCGTGGTACTTGAGGACCAAATGTCTCTCTGAATCTTTAATACCCAACTTTGTGCGCAGGGTATGGAAAAAATTCGTCAGTTCGTGCACATCTTGATTCCTTTGCTGCCACAACATGGTCCATTGGATGTATTTGTCCTCGTATCTCCCCATGGGATAGTATTGTTCCTTGATGGCGTCTCGGAAACAATTCCAAGTGGGTACGGTTGAGAACAGAGAGGGTTCTGTCTTGTCCTTTTTCTCATAGTAGGTTTCCCACCAGTCCTGGAAATGGGGGGTTAGCTTTGAGGAGTGAAAAGATAATCTTCTCCCGGTCGGAAAAGTCATGAACCAAGAAATATCCTTCTAATAGTTTCAACCATCTATCTATGACATCTGCATCTATTTGACCCTCAAATATGGGAATGTCAAAGTTTACTTGTACCTTAAAGGGAGTCGTGCCTCCAGAGTGGCTGTTGGATGCAGATGCGCCACCCATGGGTAGTCGTTGAATTTGAATTTTAAGAAATGGGGGTTAGAGGTTAGTTTCTATAAACATGGCATGTTAAAAAGTTTAAAATAATTGAATTTGTGGAAATAGACCACACCTGTGATCCGAATTTATGCACGAACACAATAAAATACAGAAATAGATATAAACACAAAGATGTAGCAGAAACAATACTTCATTTTATTTAAATCAAATGACTGAAATATTCTTACAGACACAATGGAAATAAAAATAGCTAGGGTGCTAGTAGCGTATCTCTGAGAAGAGATGTGGCGGCTATAGGCCTCTCCATTGTATTACAATGAGGCTCGAGGGCCTATTTATTATTGAGAAAAAATGGAGAATCCTAAACATCCAAAAACCTAACCCTAGGAGTTGAAGCGCCAAAACTATGGGCCCCGTTTGGGTAAATTGGTGTTTCAATTTATCGGGGACGTAGCTTTGGCATACGATCTCCGTTTGACACATATCATACATCGTTAGAAAAATATATCCGAGGAGTACAACTTTCGATATGAGAAACATCAATCGATGGACTCATGTTGCTCCCGATTTTCCCAAAAAACGTCGTTTAGGGCCTCAAAACAGCTCCGGAAGTTCAGGACCCGAAAAACTACTAAAAATAGTAAGTTGTGTTGCAACTTAAAAATTGAAAGAACTAATGGCGAGGTTTCAAATGGAATAGGTGGGTCGCCACCAATATCCACCTGGATCATTAAGACCCCAAAACGGCTTTGGGAGTGCAGGACCCGAAAACCTGCTAAAAATAGTAAGTTGTGCTAAATGTGAAAAGCTGCAAGAATTGATGGTGCAGGTCCAAATGAAATGGGTGGGTGGCCACCGATATCCACCTGGATCAACCGGTGTATGAATTATGAATAATTAAATGAAAGCGAAAAAAAATTGTACCCAAAATGGTCTTCAAATGGAAATGTTATGGTTGTTTGAAAATCATCGTTAAATTCTAAATTTCCAATGGAGAGGGTTAGTGAAGGTGATATATGGTAATCTGTGCATCTACCATGTGGAAACTTGAGTTGGCCTATTGACATGGTATTTTTCTAGTCTGTCAAGTTACACTTGGAAATGATGCTAGCATGGCATTATTGGCTTTGGTGCAACGGTGTGGAAATGATATGTTAGGTGCCATGTGGTAGGAATTAGTTGTTACACATGGAAATGGGTGTGGTTGGGTTGAAAAGTGTGGCAGATGAAGCATCTTGCTCATCTTCCCTATTGTATACGTGGAAAATTGTGGTGGTATTTGTCAATGTTTTCTAAATTTTTTGGTTGAAATATTTCAAAAAAATTAATTTGAGGTTTTAAATATGAATTTAAAATTGTTTCTCGTAACAAGTTGACATGTATAATGGTTTAAGTGCATGTTACACTTAGATGCAAGCTTTTCAAAGTAATGCCCATGTGTGTGGTTGGCCACTGCAAGAAATAAAGCACTCATACTCTAAATGAGATATTCAAACAAGAAACAATGTGGGTTGGAAATAAATCAACCATGTGTGATTTCTAAGAGAAATAATTGGTTTTTGTAAGCAAGGTGTCAATTGAAAAAAAAATGGCACCCAAAACAATATCAAGATGCAACAATTATGCCTCTTGTAATTTTGGGAAAAGGGCATTAGAGGTTAGTTTCTATGAATATCGTAAGTTTTTTTTTTTGTAAGCTGGACTAAGATCTATTAATTAAGAAAAATATAGTACAATGCATAGTCAATTTAAGGAATTTAGCCTATTCTTGCTTGAATTTTTCTCCAAAATATCAAAAAAAGGGGCTTCCCTTGACAGGGAAATCAACCCATTAATAGTCTAGAGAGTTCCAAGATAGTTATCATTTCTAAAGTGCTATTGAAAACTAGAAAAACCAAATTTATCAGATGTGTCCAAAAGAGAACTGTAGAGCATGAGGCATAACCGTGAAGTCTTGTTGGCATCTTCATTCTGGACTTCTTCAAGTCCTGCAGGGTCTTCTTCTGTCACTGGGCATCCATATATGCATGAAATTTCTTCCTCTTCCTCTATGAAGACATGCGGAACCCTATGCGACACCTCGTCATTATAGTCCCTACTCCATATTCCGTCAGATGACAGATTCTAGAGGTTTTCCATGTGCATTGAAGGGGTTTTTACATGTAACATCTCGAGCTTTCGTGGCGGAGGCGACAAAGAGAGAGGGATGGTATATTTTCAGTATCTGCGCTTGGATTTGGGTGGAATAGGCAAGGAGGGGCAGTGCTGGAGATGAGGGAGGCTTCCATGCCTAGGGAACTAGAAGGAGAGTCTGCTAACTGGGAAATGGAGGTGGAAGAGGGATCAAGAGCATAGTTTAAATTCCTGTGCACGTTGTCATGATGCAAGCAAGTAGGGAGTGCTCCTCTAACATTTCCATGACGTGTCTTCTGGCGCTGGCGAGGGGCCATGCTGCTGCAATTGAGCAAGGTAGCGAGACGAGGGCAGAGACACATAGGGTGGGCGATGCTTGGAGGAAGAGCCGATATGGCGAGGAGAAAATGCAGAGTGCAGGCACAACGTGAGAGGATTAGGCTTGAAGGAGTGGTTGGGAGAGAGCTTAAATGCCTGAGTGTCGAGTAGAAAGCCCGAGTTAAGGCGATATATGAAATTAATTGCCTCAGGTGATGGCGCAGAGGCTTGGATCCAGCTGCAGGATAGACAGAGATATTCTTGAAGGTGGCATTAAATTTCCACTTGGTGCGATGAAGAGCTGGAAGCCGGGCATGGCGGCACCGATTCAGGCTATGGTGCGTCATGTGCATCCATGGGAGGTTGAGCCGTGCGCGAGGCATGAGCACTGGAGGGCTCACATGAAATTTCACTTGGATCTGGTATGAATATTGTAAGTTAGGAAGATTAAAATAATGAAATTTGTGGAAACTAAGAACACTAATGCATAAGTCATGCAAAATTAGTTGAAGGAAAAAAAAAACATTACGCCCAAAGTGGACTTTCAATGAAAAAGTTATGTTTGCTTGAAAATATTTTTTAAACTCCAAATCCCCAACATGGGGGCTTGGTGAAGTTGATACATGATAGTTCATGCATCTACCATCTAACATGGTATTTTGTCAGCGTTTCAAGTGATACTTGGCTGTGATGTTGGCATGGCATTGTTGACTTGGTGTAATGATTTGATAATGATGGCATGTTAGGTGCCATGTGGCAGGAATTAGTGGGTACACATGGAAATGGGTGTGTTGTTGGGTGGAAAAATGTGGTAGATTAATTGTTTTGCTTGATATTCCCTATTGCTTATGTGGAAAACTGTCGTGAATATGGAGGTCTTATTGGTCAATGTTTTTAACTTAGGTCCCTATAATATTAGTGTATCCCCCATATTGTTTTTTTTGTGCCCCATATAAGCCCACTATTTTTATTGTTGTGCCCCTACATTTTTATTATTATTATGTAGGCCCTAATTATATTGTGAACCTTTAGACTCCTATATATACTAAGGAGGTCTTGTCATTTGAATCATCCAAGAATTATTCATTTATGTGATGTCAAGGGAGGCTTCCCCCTCAAAGTGGCTTATTATCTAGTCGTTGATCTATTTTTTGCGTTTTAGTGTTATTTTTATTTGGATACATAACATTTGGTATCCAAGCTCTTGATCTTAGGGTTTTGCTGCTTCAAATGGGTCATCACAGAATTTCTACTATAATTTATTTTCTATGAAGCTTCGTACTGTGAAATTGTTTCCACATAGAGACAAAATTTGATGAACATATTGTTCAAATATTAGATTTTGGTTCACTATATTTTTGGAGATATGGTCTAAAGAAGTTAGAGTTTTTGTATGATCCATAATTCAGTCTCAAACATGTGTCATGGGGAAAATCGTTATAACATTTTCTTCGAGCATCATATTTGAATTCCGTAAAAAGTATTTGAAATTGCACGAAATTAGTTTTTCGAGTAGGAGTTTCATGGTCGAATGTGGAAACTGTGACATGTGGCATCCCGTTTAAGTTCACTCTGCTGAGTCAGTCCATAATCAAGTCATTGCGAGATATTTGGCATGAATTTATCTTGAAGAATTCAATCTTGGTTTGAATTGTGGTGTTGGAAAGAAGACATAGAGAGCTATCTCAATACACAATTTCAGACCTTGGGAGGAAAAAATATCATATATACAACATTTTTAGGTTTAGAGAGATCGATAAGCTCAAAATAAATCTCTTAAAAGGAGTGTATTTTTAAATTTGCATAAATTTTGTTTGAAAAATTAGTTTGAAGTAATTCGAAGGGCATAGTGAAGAATATATATCATTAATTGATTCCAAAATTCCTCCCAATCAAAAAAATTCTACACCTATTAATCCCTTAGAAAGCTATAATATGACACATGAAGAAAAGTAAGAAATGCAACATGATATATCAAAATTACAAGACCAAATGCAAAACATTTTGCTCTCACAAAGAGAAACCAAACATGAAATGAAAACAATGAAAGAAGACATAAAAGGGGACATGGAAGGTTTAAAAGCATACATAAATGCATACATAAAATGTTTAAAAACATACATGGAAGGTTTGAAGGAAGGTTTGCAAAATTGCTACAGGAAAGACTTCTTGGTGATGATAAAGTATTCAATGAAACTCATGACGAGAACAAAAGGAAAGTGAATCATGATTTTAGAGACTCTAAATTTGGGTTGAAGACCAACCATGTTCCAAAGATCGATATGAGGAAGTTTGATGGCAAGGATTCGGTAACATGGATAGTACAGATGGAACAATTCTTTGATGTACATGATGCGCAACACACACAAAAGGTACACATTGCATCTTTATATTTAGAACCCAATCATTTTGTGTTGTATCGATGGATTTTTTCTCGTATTTCACTTGTAACTTGGACAATTTTTAAGAATAAATCGGTAGCACATTATGAAGATAAAAAGAGCAATACCTTCTTATTGATAAATCTCAAACAAAAGGGCTCAATGGCAGAGCACATTGAGGGATTCCAAAGATTAAATATCAAGGTAACTTATATTCCAAAGGAGCATCTGATTGATGTCTTCATAGGGACTTTAAAGGATAACATTCAACATGAGGTTCACTAGAGAATGCATTCAAGGTGGCAAGAAAAGTTGAAAGCAAAATTATGGCAATAAGGAGTTCTACCACTCACAACTATAAATATGGAAGTATTGACGCTCCTAACCCACCACAACCTACAAGTTTGAAATTACAACAACTAGAGGAAAAAAAATCAAAAGGGCTTTGTTATAGTTGTGATAACAAATACAATAAAGGTGATGAGTGTGTTGAGAAGAAATTATTTTACATAGATTGTGAAGGGGAAGAAAAGGAACGAGAAACATAAAAAATAATAATATATATACCAAGAACCAAGCCCAGGGATTGAAAAAGAAGAAATGAATCCGACCATATCTTGTAATGCATTGGCGGGAATTACCATTCCTCAAACTCTCAAGATATATGGATATATCAAGAAGAAAAAGGTAATGGTAATTATTGATTCATGTAGTACCCATAATTTTATTCATTGTAAGGTATCCAAGGATTTGAATTTCTTTCTATACCTAGCACCATGGTGTCAAGCGATGGTTGCAGATGGAGGAACTATAAATTGCTCAAGGAAGTGCCATAATATCAATCTAATGATGGGGGAATATGTATTGAATAATAAAATGCTTTCATTTCCAATGGGTGGTGCTGATGTTGTATTAGGAGTTCAATGGTTACAATATTTGGGGATGATAGCTTTTAATTATCGAGAACTTTTTTTTTTTTTTTTGGGAAGGAAAGGACATTGAATTAAGGGGAATCAAAATGAAACATGGGAATATAATGAAATATAATGGCACGACAAATTTTTTGAAGAAGGAACAACGAGGGGTAATTACACAATTATGCTCACTAGATGTGTAAAAATCTAAGTCATCCATTTCTTCAGATCTCCAAAGAGTATTTGGAAATCATTCCAAGGTATTTGAGTCTCCTAATGATCTCCCACCTATTCAGGATAATGAACATGCTATTCACTTGGTTCCAATAAGTGTTCCTCCAAACATCATACCTTACAGATATTCCTATTCCCAAAAGAGTGAAATTGAATGTATGATTGCAAAAATGCTAGAGGCAGGTATAATTCAACATAGTCAAATTTATTTCTCTTATCTAGTAGTATTGGTGCACAAGAAGGATGGATCATGGCGTACGTGTCCATATTATAGAGAGCTCAACAAACTCACTATTAAATATAAATTTCACATTCCTGTCATCAATGAATTTTTGGACGAACTACATGGAACAATTTACTTCACCAAGCTATATCTTCATTTAGGATATCATCAAAATAGAATGAAGACAAGACATTATGAAAACAAATATCAAAACTCATGAAGGTCATTATGAATTTTTGGTTATGCCTTTTGGACTTACTAATGCACCTTCCACGTTTCAAGGTTTGATGAATTCCACTTTCAAATCCACCTTTAGAAAATTTTTGTTAGTATTTTTTGATGATATACTAATCTACAATAAGTCTTGCAAAGATCATGTTCAACATGTTGACATGGTGCTCAATCTATTAGAGGAGAAACAATTGTCTGCAAAACCCTCCAAATGTTTCTTTGGGGTACAAGAAAAACAATATTTGAATCATATTGTATCTCATGATGGTGTTAGGGTAGACCCTAAAAAAGTTAATGCCATCAAGGAATGGAAAATCTCCACAATCTTAAAGAATCTTCGAGGATTTCCCAGGTTGACAGGGTATTATCGCAAGCTTTTTCATAATTATGGGAAAATAACAACACCTATATCAACATCGCTGAAGAAAGATGCATTTTTTTGGACTCCAGAAGCAACTAAGACTTTTAAACATATTAAATAGGCACTGCGTCGAGCTCCTATCTTAGCTACACCAAACTTCACAAGAACCTTTATTGTGTAATGTGATGCCTCGGGAAATGGCATTAGTGCTGTTTTAATGAAAGAAGGAAGAACTATTTATTTTGAAAGTCGTCCAATCAAGGGAAAATATTTACACAAGCCTATTTATGAGAAAGAAATGTTGGCAATAATACATGCCCTGAAGCAATGGTGCCCTTACCTAATGGGAATACACTTCAAGGTAAAAAAAATCATGATAGTCTTAAATACTTATTGGAACAAATATTATCTTCATAATAACAACAAAAATGGGTCACAAAGATGTTGGGTTATGACTTTGAAATCATCTACAAAAAGGAAGCAAAATTTTGTTTCATATGCACTCTCAAGAAGGGATGAGGACATGGAGGCATTCCTATGTGCTATTTCTATTACCCAACCTAATTAGATAACTTAAGCAAAGGATGAATGGAATAATGATGAAGATGTGTGGACACTTATTCAAAAGTTGCAACAAGATCCCAATGCATCTGATACATTTATCTGGAAAAATGATTCACTATAGTACAAAAATTGCTTAAATCTATGTAAGAAGTCCCAACCAAACAAATGGTTCTTTTGCAATTGCACATCTCTCCTATAGGAGGGTACTTAAGGATTTTTAAAAACTTACCACAGGGTCAAGAATGATTTTTTTTGGGATGGGCTTAAATATGATTTTCATAAGTTTGTGGCAGAATGTTTGGTTTAATAACAAATAAAGTTGAAAAAATCAAGAACCCCATTCTTTTACAACCATTAACCATTCCAAGTCAACATTGAGAGGAGGTATAAATGGATTTTATCACATGTTTACTGAAGTCCAAAGGAAAGAGTGCCATCATGGTGGTAGTTTATAAACTTACCAAGTATGCACACCTTTGTGCACTATCTCATCCTTTCAAAGCCAATACAGTTGCTACTGCATTTGTGGAAACAATATAAAAGCTATATGGAAACCCAAAAAATATTGTAACTGACAGAGATCCCATTTTCACTGGAAATTTTTGGACAAAATTGTTTTCGTGTCTTGGTACTCAATTAACTCTATTCTTATCATGCTCAATCTGATGGGAAAATTGAGATAGTGAACACATGTTTAGAAGGATATCTTCATTGATTTATATCTAATAAACAAACACAATGGGTCAAGTGGTTACCTCTAGCATAATCATGGTGGTATAACACTTCTTTCCATACCGCAACAAAAATGACCCCATTTATGGCGCTTTATGGATGTTATCCATCGTCCATAACATCGTATTTGAGAGAAAATTATAAGGTTCAAGCAATGGAGGATCACATCAATCATCAAAAACGAGTTCTCCAACTCTTAAACTATAACCTAACTTTGGCACATAATTGAATGAAACAACAAGCATATCAACATCACAATGAAATAATTTTTGACATGGGAGATTGGGTATTTTTATGGATACAACCATACAAACAAATGTCCCTTAGGCAAGCTAAGAAGTATAATAAATTATCACCTAAGTACTATGGTCATTACAAGGTATTGCAAAATATTGGTACTGTGGCATACAAATTTCTCCCTGCCTGCATCTTCGTGAGTACACCCATTTTTTCAGGTTTCTTGCTTAAATAAGGTTATAGGTGACAAGATTCCAGTTCAAACTATATTTCCAGAACATAATGAGGAATAAAAAATCATATTTGAGCTTGAAACAATCACGAAAACAAGAATGCGACAACTACTGAATCGATCAATTTCAGAGTATCTCATTAAGTGGAAGAACTTACCTGCTGAAGATTTCACATGGGAGGATGAGTATTTTATGTAGAATCATTTATAACTACTCAAGCATTGAGGACAACACTTTTTAAAGGAGAGGGGAATTTTAGGTCCCTATAATACTCATGTAGCCCTCGTATTGTTATTATTGAGCCATTACATTATTATTGTTATGTAGGCTCTAATTATATTGTGACTCAAATATTTAAACTTGAGTTGAAATATTTAAAAAAAATGAGATTTTTGATTTGAATTTAAAAGGTTTCACGTAAAAAGGTGCCATGTACAAGGGTTTAAGTACACATTACACATGGATGCAACCTTTTTAAAGTAATGCCTATGTGTGTGTTGAAAAATGTAGTAAGAAATTCTCAATTTGATTTTGCCTTGATTAAATTGAAAAAAATCGAATTTCCACATCAACATACAACTTGGATGACGTTAACTTCTGTGAAATGGCTTGTGTCACCCAGTTTACTTATTAAATTAGATTTGGAGGAGTTAGAGTTCAATTAAGCATGCGTGATTGCTAATTTGTAGCAATCAAGGTCAATTATCTAAAGTTGTTTTAAGTTAAACTAGTTCCAACTATTGGAGGAACTAGTGGAGGGTCAAGTTGTTCAGTCGGACTTTAGTCAAACTCAGTGGTCATCTAGTTAACTGATCAATCAACCCAAAATAACTAGTGCATGTAGAGAATTCGAGTTCCCCAATCCAGGTGGATATTCCAAGGCAGTGTAACATCAGTTATAAACTAGCCTTGAGTGTATAGGTGTTGCATGCAATCAAACAATCAACCTAAGGAATCATGTAATTCAATTTGAGGAATTTACTAAATAAATGCGTATAATTCATCAAGAAACAACACAAGGAAATAGGAGCTCAAGCAGAGGCAAAAATTGACTAAGTTTGGGCTAGAGGCCTTAAGTGAGCAGAGAGATAGGCTATGCACTTGCAGGGTATGCTCAGTTGAGAAAATAATTTTTAATACATCTTTATTAATTTGATTAATTCAAGCATGCATTGGGGTTTTTAGTAGATTGCTTTCCCGAGATAAAAAATACTTTTTGCATGTGTGCTATTTCTTCTTGCATGTCTGAGATTTTTGTTCTAAATTGTGAACTAATGTTCCCAAAACAATAGAGTAGGTTTGTATCGTGTGATTTTGATTAAAAATTTATGAGCAATTACAAGTCTACAACCTAATTTTTACCATACGTAATTAGTAACCGCAAGAAATAAAACACCCACACTCTAAATCAATATCTAAACCACAAAACAATGTTGGTTGGAAAGGCAATATGCAAAACAAGCTCTCAAATAATCTATACACCAAGACATAAAGTGCTTGATTCTTATTAAACATAGAATGAACCGTAGGCATAGGTCCACACAAATCTCAAGGAATCTTATGCAAAGATCTTGAGAACCTAACATAATAAATAGCTGAGAACACCACAAAATATTTTCGCTAGAGACTTACGTGATTGGGGATTAGTATTTAGTTGTGATAGTCGGGAAATGAAATTCTCCTTTATGATGTTTTATTTACGTAAGTCACTCGAGGCAAAAGGAAAATAAAATACATAGCTTGGAAGGGAAGCATTCTCAAAAAAAAAAATTGAAAACGAAAATGTTAAATAAACTTAAGCATGAGCGGTAAAAAGGTAAAAATTGATATTTTTTTTTTTTATACCTCCAATTTGAAAAATGGGAATACTTAGGAAAATTAGAAAGAATTTCGATTGAAATAAAAAAGGGTTTCTAATTGGAAACCATAATCCACACACAATGGATTGACCTTATAGACCCATTAAGGATTATAAATGGAAAAAAAATGGCATTTGTTGCATGTGATAATACATAATCAACATCTTGATTATTAATGGGAAAAATATTTATAGGCATTCTTCTACCATGATTAAAAAATTGGGCACATTAACATAGGTGAAACATCTTAAGAAAAATGTTTATACATGAGGGAAATAGTTTAGGACACTTAGACAATTAATTAATGTAAAAAATAATTTACAAGAATTTTTATTAGTTTAATCGTCAATAATGACCCTTCACTCCTTTTATATGGAGATCATGGGTCTATAAATGGTTAAGACACATATTAATTATCATTAATATTGAGAATATGTTTGAGCCGTTGGATCACTCGTGTGTAGTACATGATTGTAAGTATAGAATTAGTAAAGTGCAAAAAAACACTAAAAGAATACATTAAAATATTAATTTAACCTAATATTACATTAGATCAAGCTAAAATTAACTATCTTCTTGTGTTGAAATATCCTAATAGTGGTGTCAAATTAACTTGGCTAGTTAATAAAGTGATATTAATTGGTTTGGGGATGGGGATGGGGATAGGGATGGGGAGGGGAATTAGGAAGGCTATTTTAAGACTACCTCGACATTCTATTGGGATGAATATCACCTTGATATCTTATTAGGGTGATATCCTGTTAAATTTGGCAACTAGGGAAAACTCCACTTTGGACTGCTCATATGATGTAGATGATATTTTTGTTAGATTCATCTTTTCGAGAGGTGCAAGATTGATCTAAATATCATATTGTTTTGATGAGAAAAAGTTGGATTTTGAATTTATTCTCTCACACGTGCGAATTGTCAAGGTTGGCCAGAATTGTAATGTAGGCTCACAAGCCCCAAAAGATGTGTATCCAACCCTCATTGATGGAGATAAAAAAGAGAGAGTCATTCCTCATTTGGACATCATCTCAACACATCATGTCTCCTTTCTCATTGGTTCGTACAACCTCAAAGAAGTCTCTCTCCTCTTCGCACATGTGGTCAACAACTGAAGTTTTCAGACTATTTTCTAGGGCAGCAGATCAAGGTGTTGACCAAGGGTCAACCTTCATGTTTTGACTTCGATTTTTGGGCTGAAATTCAATCTTGCAAGGTAGTAGTTGGTGGCACGAAATCCGAGAATCCTGGGAAGTTTGACTTTTGGGTTGACCGCAACTTTGACTGCAAAATTGCTTGTTGCGTTGACCATGTTTGACTGAGTTTTTCAAGACTGTTTTGGGATGAATTTGACTATATTTGGAGGTTGAGTTGACTTAGTTTGACTGAGATTCATTGGAGGATATTTATTGTTGGTTTGAAAAACGTTGACTTTTCTAGTTAGGGCATCCTGTTGACTGCTGTTTGACTGAAGAAAATTTGTTTATTGTACTCTCTCTCTTTGCTTAAATTTTGAAGAATAATAAGAATATTTGATCAAAGGGTTTTCCCCACATTGGTGTTTTTCCTTGACATCCACCAAATATTGGGTCCTCTTGTCTTGGTTTGTCTTTTGGCTATTTGTTTATGTTTTATCAACGTTTACTGTCAATGTTAATGTGATTGCTAATCTGGAATTGAAATTGGGCTAATAAGAAAAGATTGAAATAAATTTCTCTAAGCATAGAACATACAATTTTTATCTAAAATCAACATGGTATCATAGCTCAGGTGAAGACAAAGCCCAAGCAAGAGTGAGAAGAGAAATCACTGAAATCTATTTGACAAGGACATGTTGGAAATGTTGTCATTGATGGCAAAGGAGATGGCAAAGGTAAAGATAGGAGCAGCACCTAAACTATCCATAAGGCAAAAGAGACAGAGAGGTAGCAGAGGCAGCAGAAGCAACAAAGGAATTAGAGACAGAGCAGTGGAGTTGAAAAGCAGTGTAATACAGTTTGCAGATGAATTATTGAGCAATTATTCATTAATTGAGTTTGTATGGCATAGACTTTGATTGAAGACTAAAACCCTGTGGTAAAGACTTAATATGCTTGGGGATGAGTTGGAACATTGCTTAAATGGCAGAAGAGGGCTGGAGAGGGAGCCCGAGAGCTGGAGAGAGGTAGAGAACCTCTTCAGTAACAGAATAGGAGAATAATGGCCACCGAGTTGAATATCTGGCTGTTATGAAATTGTAAGAATTTGTTTGAGACATACCACCTGTATATATATGTATATCTGTTTATGAAGAATTTTGAATAAGTTCCATGTATAGTTTTATGTCTTCCTGGTCGAATCATATGAGGAAATTATCTTAGCGTAACTGTGCATTTGTTGTTCAACTCTATGTGGAGGGGACCTTTCGTAATTGTGCATTTGCCGAGTTAAATCATGTATAAATGTATGTATGTCTTCTTGATGAAGGATAATGGATTTGTGTAATTGAAGTTCGAATCCCATAGCCAAGGATACGGGCAGAGTGATAGAACTTTGTATACTCTATAATAGGAATCTCTATGCAGGAAGACAGAATTGAAATCATGTATATGATTGAGTTCTAGTGGTGCTCTGGGAATGCGTAAGAATGCTTTGACTTTGCAGTAGTGTACTCCATCCCTGTGTTAATGCATATAATCCAGAATGTTCGTGGTAATACGCTTCGATGTGTATATTGAATATATAAATCGTGTGCGAATAGACCGTGGAATGGCAATGGTTGAATAGTATCGTTGAACATATTGGAACCACGAGTTAATGTTGTACACGGAAGTGTCGGACCGGAACCTGGAGCGTAGGAGGAAGTGGAACCACGACCAGATGAACAGTGAACGCGGATTTCCGAAAACCACCCTGCCATTCCGCACCGCTTTTCCGGAGAAGGTGGTATTTTCTGAATTGGAGCGATTCCATACAGGAATCGACACGTGGCAAGGGACCCATTTCAAAACCGCCTTTTAAAGTGCGCCTTTGCACGTTATTCATCGTACCAGGACACGGAGCGAAATGGACAGGAGCCGTCGATCTGGTGGGCCGACATCTAATGGTGATTGTTCGCAGGACCCACACGAAGGTTAATAAAGGAGTCCGGTGGTTAACAAAGAATTGGTGAATTTTCCCGGTGCGGTGGTGAATTGGTGGCGCGCTGGAGGTGGTGCATGGTGGAGCCACCACAAAGTGGTGTTTACGGGGGCTCCCATTTCTCCGTACACATCAAATGGGGTGAGGCCCCTCAGTTCATCATAGCCGTTGATCGGCGGTCAATGTGTGATCGGCCAGTCAACTACGGGGGGTACCCTCCGTGTTAACCTCCGCGCTCTTCAACCCCCCGCACTCCGTCGATCTCCAATCAACCTGTGCACTGTTTAACCTGCGCCTGTTCACCGTGCTGCCGCCTGCGAATTGATCTCTCGTTCGGGCAGTTGGAATTACATTCCAACAAGTTGTATATGGTTAATTGGCGCGATATGAAATATGAAATATGTGAACGGGGCCTAATACATATACACGGAGATGGACTGTCAGGTTATAATATTATATGGCGACGGTAAAGTTAATTCCTTGGGCTTAATAACAATACCAGAAGTCTATAATTTTGGAGGCGGTATTATATGCATACCTGCTCGAGTTTGCTACCCCTGCGGAACTTAAAGGGAATGGAGCTCCGTTTGATGCGAATTGATACAACTATGATTCAAACCATATATACTTCAAGGAGAAAGAGGAAGTATATGATATGATTAAGTTATATCAAGAGCATGTTGAGACACACTGGAACAAATTTGACAGGTGTTCAAGCACAGGAATCTGGAAAATATTCAAAAGTGCAGTAAACAGGTGAAATGTGCAGATGACAGTAAACAAAGAAGATGCAGAACAGTTTCTTAACAACAGTAGAAAAAGACAAAATCCAGTGAAGTCAAAGTTCAGAAGAGGAGCTGAGTGATATTGAAATATGAAATTAAGAATGTAAATGTAAATGATGTAGTTATTTTTTATTGTTTGTGATGCAAAGGCAAGTATCCTAAAGAAAAGACAAAATCCCATTGTAGCATGAAATTGTGTACATATTATTATGATTTTTAAATTGAGTTGGATAAAGAAATGAGGAGGCAGAAGACCAAGGGGTATGACCATTCATTTCGAATTCCTAGAAGAAAAAAAACAGTCATAAAAAATTCTATAAGTAATATCATTTTGAAATGCCAAAGAGGGAGTTAGAAGAGAGAGAGAGTGTGAGTAAAGTGAATGCAGAAATGAAGCAGTGAAGCAGAGAAGAAAGAGGAGCTGAGCAGAGAAGAAGGAGAAGCTGATAGAGAATCTGAAAAGATGCAGAGATGATACAGGGCAGATATGAGAATAGATGAACAACAGAGCAGATGGAACAGAACAGAGCTGATATCCAAGGTAAATCAGCAAGTGTTTCTCTTTTGAAAGAGTAAAAAAGTTGGAGCTTCCCTATCAAGTTGTAGCTTGATAGATGTCAGTTGTAGCTGACTGAGGTTGGAGCCTCCTGTAGGTTGGTGCCTACAGAAAATAGATGGGAGTTGGTGCTTCCACATCAAGTTGTAGCTTGATAAAATGTCAGTTGTAGCTGATTGAGGTTGGAGCCTCCTGTAGGTTGGTGCCTGCAGAAAATTGATGGGAATTGGAGCTTCCTTGCAAGTTGTAGCTTGCAGAATTGAGGTAGGAGCCTCCTGTAGGTTGGTGCCTACAGAAAATCAGTGGTGAGAGGGAGTTGGAGCTTGCCTTTGCATCACAACAATAATAAGATGTGGTTTTCTCCCTTCATGGGTTTCCACTTATATCTGGTGTCTCTGTGCATGATGTTTATGTGTTGATGTGGTTTATCTAATCTGCTTAATACTTGTTGCTCACATATTAAGACTGCTGTTACATTAACAAATCTGTTTGATACTTGCTTCTCACTAATAAAGATTGCTCACATATTAAAGTTGATCATGAAGTGAAGGTGTAAATATTTTTTAAGAGAAAAGTTTTAAAAGTCCATGTATGTGTTAAACTGATTCACCCCCCCCTCTCAGTTTAACTAAGGGTTCAACATGACAAGGGTCAATGGCTTCCTCATCATAATTCAAATATGATGACAAACTCAATGATAAGTCTGATTATCATGCTTGGAAAATGTCCTTGGACTTGACTTTGGAGGAACAAGATGTTATGGACTATGTGCAGGGAAAGATTACTGAACCTCCTTCAAATGCACCAGCTGCCACTAAGACAAAGTACAAGAAAGGGAAAAATAAAGCGAAGAAGATCATTAGGGAATAAATTCACAAGAACTTGGTTGCTTATATCTCCAAGCTGGGCACATCTAAGGATATGTATGAAACGTTGGTTAGCATGTTCAGGGCTAGCAATGAAAATCAAATTCTCTTTTTAAAGAACAAGCTGAAGGAAATTAAGATAGAAAAAAGAGAGTCCATCCAATCCTACTTTATGAGTATTACCGAAATAAAAAACGATCTCTTATCTATTGAAGAGGTCATAGCTGATCGAGAGCTCACTCTAACTGCTCTTCGAGGACTTCCCCATGCATGGTATGTATTTAATACCACTATTCTCAACAACAACATAATTCCTGATTTTGATGAATTATTGACAAGATGCACTCAAGAGGAGACAAGGATGATGGAAAGAGACAAACCCTAAAATGGAAATGGAAGTGAACCTACTGCTTTCTCCACTCATGCAAAGAAGAAGACTATACAAAAATAATGAGAAATTAGTCAGTTACGACTACCTCTCATGGAAATGGCCATAGATGAATGACTTACTTAACATAGTTGAATCCCAAGAAATGATATCTAATATAATGCACTATGAAAACCCATCAACACTTAAATACAAAGAGTGAAGGGAACTCCATTTGAATGGTTCATGAGGCGCAATACTTGGTAAGGTTTTGCAAATGGGGTAGCACACTAAGTGGGCTTGATTGCGGGGGTAAACTCCACAATTAAGCGCGTTTGAGGCAGAAGAAATTTGGGATGGGTGACCTCCCGTGAAGTCCTAGTTACTGGGTGCAAGCCCCGTAAGTGATGATTGAATCTATGTGATTCATTTCACTAGTTTCAATCCCACTTCTTCACCCCTGTGAGCATCATATGATGCAATGAGTGCTAAGAGGACTATTCAAAGATCATAAGAAATTAGTCAGTTACAACTACATTTCATGGAAATGGTCATAGATGAATGACTTACTTAATGCAGTTGAATCCAAAAAAATGATATCTAATAAGAATAATGTTGGTCCTAGAAATCAAGGTAAAGGAAGAGCAGGACCCAAAGGAAGGAAGGGTAGATGTTCCAATTTTAACATATATGACCACTATGCTATAGAGTGCCCCAATAAAAGGGACTCACCCTGAGATGATGACTACAACAACAACAAAAACTTCAGGGGAAATGGAAATCAAGGGAACAATAGGTTCAACAACAAATGAAAGAGAAAGGCTCCCTCTACTCGAAATGGAAATGGAAATGGTCAACCTTTCAAGAAGTCAAGGAACTTCAGGTATGGTGGATCTAATGTTGTTAATAACAAGAAAAATGAATTTATTCTTATATCTGCCCTCTCTACTGCATCTCCTCCTAACACATTGGATAATTGGTTGATTGATAGTGGTGCCTCAAGGCACTTTACTGGATATAAGGATGCTGTAATATTCCTAAATTAGCACACAACTATTTGGAATATTAAATTTTGATTTTTCTCTTAGATAGAGGAATAAGAGGGTATGGAGACCCATAAATCTCCTTAGTAAGAATAAAGACACTCTTAGTGTGAGTGGAGGTCATCTAAAAAGCTGGATTGAAGACCCTTAGGTGTGAAAAGGGGCTGGGGCATGAAGACTGGGTCAAATTTGACCAAATCAACAACGCTGTTATGGAGGAGTGGCATTCATAATGGGACAACGCAGTTTTGGAGGGAGATTGAATGCATGGAAGTAGTGACCTAATTGAGTGGGGCCAAGGGTGAGGAAGCTCATCAATTATATAAGGAAGAGGATGGTAGCCATATGGGGTTATGTTTTAGATTATTATTTGATATGTTTGTTTAAACTTGTTGCTCTCTTCAACTATTTAGCTAAGATTACAGTGCTGTTCATCACAGGGTGTTCCCAGTCGGGAATCCCACCTTTTTCCTTGAGAGGCCTCTTGGGAGAGTATTTCACTACCTTGTCCACTATCTGGCATCAAGCCAAGCTACATCTTTTTTGTACAACACAATTTCTGCAGAGTATTGTGTTGTGTTGTAGGGTGCAGCAGTGGAGAGTTGATTTGGGTCACTTCCTTGCTTGATTTAAGTTGGAGGAAAGTTTCCTTCCATTGGGATACCAAAAAAGAGAACCCTTGAGCTTTATTTCATCATCTAGCATCAGGCTAAGGTGCTGATATCATTTACATCGCAATTTTCTAAAGAAATTGCATTATTTCAGTGTGCAGTTGCAGTGAAGGGTTTGAAGCCCTAGTTGGGGGAGATAGATTTTCAATGAGGGGATCAACCTCTCATTTGGAGAATCAATATGAGGATTTTTCATACATTACTAGATCATATCAGCAACCTCCTATCATCTCTCTAGTTACAGAGATTATTCAGCCCTAGGGCCATATTTGTATTTCTGCATTTTTGTATATTTCAGGAAACCCTTCCCGGGTTACCTTGGAAATGTGTTTGGGAGCTTAGATCTTTGTTCCTGTAATTATTTGAGCCATACAAATTTAGATCTATGTATTGAAATTCTTCAACAACAGTTATTTCTAATAAAACTGCGCTATCATAGCCTTGGGTGTTATTGTGTAGCAGTGTTCTTCATGTTTCATGTACATGTTCTCTTGAGGCTTGTTTTTGCCTAACTTGAGTGACAATTTCCTCAAGAACCTGTATAAATTTTGCTGCTATGATCTTAATATGATGGCTATATGATCTTCTTCCATTGTTGTGTGTTGATTTACACTACTATTTCCAGTTTTGTGTTCATATATTGCTACTTTCCCATTTGGGAATATTACAGATGCCCTCTCACATCTGATTGAAAAATAAACTAATTTGGAGATGTTCTTGGAGACAACGCCACCTATCCCGTGAAAGGGACACAGACTATGACTTTTCATCTAAATCAAGGTCAAGTCCTTCATCTACAAGATGTGCTATATGTACCTAACTTGATGAAGAATTTGGTGTCTATTTCGGTAATGGAAGATAAAGGATTCAAGGTGGCTTTCATTGATGGAAAAGTACATATTTTGAAGAAGAATTTCAAAGAAGAATTCACTATTGGTTTCAGGGTTGATACACTTTATCAGGTTGGAGGAAGTCTGTTGGGAGCCATGAAATGCAACACAACTCTTCAATCTGAACTATGGCACCAAAGGTTTTCTCACCTTCATTATAAAGATATCCCCGGAGCAAGAAAGGTGGTCACAGGTATGCCTTATTTCAAAATTGATCATGAAGGTGTATGTTAGGGTTGTGCTGAAGGGAAACATATAAGGGGACCATTCCCGTCAAGTGATACCAGGACTACTGACATTACATAATTGATTCATTTTGATATATCTGGTATGTTTTTCGTAAAATACTTCGGAGGATGCTTATATTATGTCACTTTTATAGATGACTTCTCCCACAAAACTTGGATATAATTCTTGAAGAAAAAGGATGAAGTATTCAAATGGTTTTGCACCTTCAAGGCCTTGGTTGAAAATCAAATAGGAAAGAAGATCAAAATTTTGAGGACCGATAATGGAACCAAATATGAATCAAATGAGTTCAGTAACTATTATTTGGAATCTGGCATTAATATGGATACCACTACTGCGTATAATCCCAAAAAAAATGGAGTTTCCGAAATAAAGAATAGAACCATCATAGAAGCTACTCGTTTCATGCTTCATGACCAAGGCCTTCCAAATTTCCTATGGGGAGAAGATGCCAACACAACTCTGTATGTTCAAAATATATGCCCACATCAAGCACTGGACTCCAAAACTGCCGAAGAAATCTTCATTGGTAAGAAACCTGATGTTTCTCATTTTAGAATTTTTGGAAGTCCCGTATATTTTCATGCGCTGAAATAAAAGAGGAGTAAGTTAGATGCCTCTAGAAAGAAGGGAAAATTTGTGGGCTATAGTGAAACTTCGAAGGCCTATAGAATCTATGTGCCTGGTCAAAGGGAAGTGGAGATATGTCATGATGTCACCTTCGACGAAGATACTGCCCTTGGGAAAGTTAGAGATCTTCCCACCACAAAATAAGACAAAGAAAAACATGCAGGAAAGTAGGAAGATCCAAAGGATGAATAGATGCTCGATGTTGAAGGTCCGATGGATCTTATTGATCCACCTCCTAGAGAGTCCAATTATACAAAGAGAAGACCCTCATGGGTTAGAGATACTCTCGAAGATTCTGAGAGAAATATTTCACCAAGGGGAACATTCCGTGAAAGTAAGAGGCCAAACAGGTATCAAGGGTACTTAGTAGCCATGAGCACCATTGTCCAATCTAAGCCTGGAACGTTTGAATAAGATGTGAAGAACACAAAGTTTAGAAGGATGCAATGAGCGAAGAATACAAATCATTCATGAAGAATAATGTCTGGGACGTGGTCCCTTGAACAAAAGACAAATATGTTGTCACCTTGAAATGGATCTACAATATCAAACATGGAGCCGATGGAAGTGCTGAAAATTTCAAGGCCATATTTGTTGCCCAAGGCTTCTTGCAGAAAGAAGGTATAAAATATGATGAAATATTTGCACCTGTTGCACGATATACCACCATCCGTTTGATTATTGCCCTTGCTGCCTCACAGGGATGGAGTCTACATCAGATGGATGTCAAGACTGCCTTCTTGCATGGCTCACTTAAGGAAGAGGTCTATGTGGAACAAACTTTGGGGTTTGAAGTTCGAGATTGAGATACACATGTATGTAGGTTGAATAAAGCCCTCTATGGGTTAAAGCAAGCCCCCAGGGCTTGGTATGAGATAATCGATAACTACTTGATGAATTTTGGCTTTATTAGAAGTGAAGCTGATCCAAACCTTTAATCCAAGGTTGATAATGAAAAGCCTCTCATCTTCGTACTCTATGTGGATGATATATTCCTAATAGGTGAAAACCATCTCATTCATCAATGTAAGAGGGATTTGGCTTCTGAATTTGAGATGAAGGACCTAGGACTGTTGCACTACTTCCTAGGCCTCGAGATCTGGAAAAATCTAGGTGAGATTTTCCTTTCTCAAGGAAAATATATTGTGAAGCTGCTGGAAAGATTTGGGATGGTGGACTGCAAGTCCGTGACTACTCCGATGGAACTCAACTTTAAGAAGTTATGTGGAAGTGATTCTGGGCATGATTTGGGAAATCCTACCAAGTATTGTCAACTCGTGGGGGCCCTGGTGTTGTTATTGAGCTCCCGTATAGACATGTTTTGCAGTGAACACGTTGAGTCAATATATGGTTGAGCCTCATCACATACATTGGATTGCTGCCAAGAATCTCTTGAGATATCTCCGGAGCACAATCAATCATGGATTGAGATACACTACCAGGAATGTGAGGCTCCATGGATATAATGATGCTAAATGGGTTGGCAGTGTGGTGGATTGTAAGAGCACATATGGATGCTGCTTCACTCTAGGTTCTGATTTGATCTCTTGGATGAGAAGGAAGCATAAATTGGTTGCCTTGAGCACCGCCAAGGAAAAATACATTGAAACAAGTATGGCATGTTATGAAGCTATTTGGTTGAGAAATCTCTCTAGTGATCTATTTGGGCATGTGCTAGATACCACCATGATCCATTGCGACAACCAAAGTGGGATTCTACTTCCAAATAATCTCTTGTTCCATGACCGCTCCAAGAATATTGATATTAGGTACCACTTCATCCGAGATATGGTATAGCGAGGCCCCATAAGGCTCCTTCACATTGGGACTGATGAGTATGTCGCAGATATTCTCACGAAGCCCCTAGGGAAGGTCAAATTCTTAACCTTCTGTGAGAAGCTTGGAATTGTGGAGATACCCTCTTATGAGGGTCCCACTTGAGTTGGACTTTGAGCTCTAGGAGCTCCAAGGGCTTAAGGATAGATTCTTGGAGCTATAAGAAACCACAGGGAAAGGTTCAACCTTCCTTGTTCATGTGCTATTTCCCCACCATTATGATATTGATATGGTTCACCCTCTCTTGATCTATGCCCCACATACATCCTACCCATGTAGTCCGAGACTCATGGGAATTACCTCTCATCTGGCTAATGAGTTGGGAAATGAGGATAGAGACCATAGAAATACCGATGGACGCATCGTGCATTTCCATACTTTCTATATCTAGGATGGGTTATGTCCAAAAAATTGATCTGGGATCAAGTCTGGTTGATGTTTTTACCTCTAAACTGACTTCAGGTCAGTGGAGAGTGGCAAGGTCTTGTGACTCACTCTCGATCAAATCTTCTTCATTATTTCTTCATGGTTCAGCAGAGCAGAGAAGTTCAGAGTGTTGATTTTATAGCATCGGGAAGTGTTCCAGGTCTCAAATTTTGAGGGGAGGCTTGGACAACAATATTCTAGAGAAACAGAAATCGTTTGTGGAAATTCCACTCAGATTTTTCTTTATTAGAACAATTAATTATTTTAATGTGATCCCTAAGTATAAACTTATGGAAATTAAATAATTAAAGGGTATTAATAAAGCAGAGTGTGAATCTTCTAGAAAACGAAGATCAAGTCATTTTTTAATCTGAGCCATTGATGAAGGATATAATATGGGCCGTTGATTCATTAGCGAGAAGACTATAAGAGAAGGATTGAGGGTCATTTGGAATGTAAGCCGGGCACATTCTCAGTACCCGAAGGAAATCGATTCTGAAGTAAGAGAATTTGATTTCATAGGGTGGGTCTATAGAGGCGGGTTTGCAGATACAGAAGGATGGGGGAGAAGTTAGCAGAGACAGAGAAGAAGGAAGACAAAATATGAAGGGAAGGTAGCGCTGAGTGACAACACTAGCCCTCCATGTAGACTTACATAGTCCAGGCAGGTCTGCGCAGAGGGGCTACATAGATTGACATAGAGGGTTTAGGAGGTCATCCTGTGTGTCGAGAATTCTTTCAGATTGTTCGAAAAATTCACATCAGGTATACGCTATTAATTCTGCTCATCATGAATTATGTAAATGATCTTTTCACTACTGAAGATTAATACAAACCCTCATTTGCTGCACTAGTTTTCCCACATTGGGTTTTTCCAGGGACAATTGTCCAAAAATAACTGTGTTCATGTGGTTGTTTCTATTATGCTATATGTGTTTTAATTTGTTCTTATGATTTTGATTAGAGTGAATTCTGCAACTGCGTTTACTTCAAAATTTCCTGAAGCATCTGTAAATAACTTATCATAATAAGTAGGTGAAAATACCGCAGTAACAATTTTCAAAGTGAAAATTTCACATGGTATCAGAGCTAAAGGAAAAAGACAGAAAGGGAGGTTCTCTAATGGAGAAAATATTCGATGTTAACACAGTTCAGAAGGGCCCACATATTCCTCTAGAGCACATAGAGAAATCGAGGGAGCATGATATATCTGTTCTGGCATCGAGACTAGAGGAGGATTTGTCTTGTGTGTCAAGCACAACCTCTCCAGGAGTTTGGTATATTGACAGTGGAGCATATGCTCATATGACGAGAGTTCGGGAATGTTTTTCGAGCTACCAATAAGAGTAGAGGAATTTCCAGATCACAATGGGAAATAAGGCCAAGTGTATCCCCGTTGGAAGAGGTACCATAATATTTCAGAAAAAAGCTGGCAACAAGATTCAGGCTACAAACGTTCTGCATGTACCAAGTTTGGGGATGAACTTAATCTTGCTGTCTCAGCTCCAGAACAAGGGTTATGATGTATACTTTATTGGAAATAAATTTTATGTCAAACACCCTAGCTGGAAAAGGAAGTCACAAATTGGAGTGAGGAGCCATAAATTATATAAGCTCCAACTTGAGTCCCCAATGGCACTAATCGACAATACAGACAAAAGGGATATGAATGAATCATGGCACAAAAGGATGGGGCATTTACATCATGGAGACTTGAATATTCTCAAGAAGACTGTATTGGGAGGTCCATAACTTAGCACAAGGAAATATGAGGTCTGCAGGGGTGCATACTAGGGAAGTGTGCCAATTAAAAATTTCTAAGAAGCAGCAATAGGGCCAAGAGCGTATTGGAGTTGATAAAATTAGACATCTGCAGTCCAATGTCCATGACTTCTCTCAGTAGTGCAAAGTATTTTGCTACATTTATTGATGACCATTCCAGGAAAACTTGGATCTACTTTCTTAAAACCAAAGATGAAGTCTTTGAACGTTTCAAAGAATTCAAGGTGTTGGTAAAAAATTTAACCAGAAATAAGATCAAGAAGCTACGATCAGATAATGGTGGAGATTATATCGATAAATACTTCACCAGTTTCTATGCAAAGGAAGGAATTAAGAGAGAATGGACAACTCCATACAATCTAGAGTAGAATGGATTTGTAGAAAGAAAGAACATGAACATTGTAGAAGCTGCAAGGGCGATGCTATATGACCAATACATGCACAAATTTATGTGGGCAGATGCAATACAACCATGTATGTGCAGAACAGGGTGCCCCATAGAACATTGGGGAAGGTGACCCCTGAGAGTGTGTTCATAGGCAGTAAGCCTGAGGTGAGCCATATCAGGATATTTGGTAGTATGGCGTATTTCCACGTACCCGATGAGAAGAGGAAGAAGTTGGATCAGACTGCAGAGAAGGGTTATATTGTGGGTTATAGTGAAAATGTGAAGACATATCACATCTATATTCCGGAAAATAGGAATATCGTAGTCAGGTGGGACGTAAAATTCATGGAGGGGAGAGCCTACAGAAGATCCCGAGAAATGGCTACAGATACACAGGGTGTGGAAGATCCACTAGTTCAGCCTCAACGAACTACAGAGGATGGCTTGAGTTCCTCTCCATGACACAAGGATTCTGAGGAAAGTTCTTTCGAAGAAGAGAAAGAATGAGAGCAGGAAAATCCATCCACTACCAGTGGGAGAACAAGTAGAGAGCTCCAAAATTTTTTGAGGGATGCAAAAGAGTTTTTTGGAGTCCCTAGAGATGGGAATAGGGTACGTAGGCAACCTGACAGGTACCAAGCACTGGTAGCACAGTTTGGAGAACCCTCTAGCTTTCAGGAGGTAGCTCAACATCAAGTGCGGTTAGATGCCATGGTGGAGGAGTATAGCTCCATAATGACAAATGATGTATGGGAAGTATTCCCTAGACCTTAGAACAGATCAGCTGTAGGATCAAGGTGAATCTACAAGATCAAATATGTTGCAGATGGAAACATAGGGAAATTCAAAGCCAGGTTTGTGGTTAAGGGGTATGCATAGAAAGAAGGGATCGACTATGAATAAACCTTGACCCTGTAGCTTGGTACACTTCAATCAGATACGTCATCTCTCTCGCAGTGTAGATGGGATGGGAGATTCACCAGATGGATGTCAAGACATCGTTCTTGAATGGGGTGATAGAAGAGGAAGTGTACATAGAACAACCAGAGGGCTTTGAGACACATGAGAAGAAGACTCATGTTTTCAGGCTTAAGAAAGCCCTGTATGGACTAAAGAAAGCCCCCAGAGCATGGTATGGGAAAATTGGTAGCTACTTGCAGAAGATGGGATTTGTCAAGAGTGACGCAAATCCAAACCTCTACTATCTGAGAGTGGGGGATGGGCTGCTAATCTTGGTATTATATGTAGATGATTTGTTCCTTACTAGATCATATAAGATCATCAAATACTACAAGGAGAATATAGATACCGAATTCAACATGAAGGATTTGGGGCAGATGCACTATTTTCTTGCTTTGGAGGTCTAGCAGCAGAAGGGATAAATTTTCCTTGGGCAAGGAAGATACACTACAAAGATCTTGAAGAGGTTTCATATGGAAGAATGTAGACCCATGGCTACTCCAATGATTACAAATTGGAAGAATATAGACATGTCAGAGGATGACGAGGCTGACCCTACCTTGTATAGGCATCTCATCGGATCATTGATGTACTTGGTCAACTCTAGACTAGACATCTGTTATGCAGTGAATACCCTTAGTCAGTTCATGGTGGAACCAAGGAGGGCTCACTCGGCAGCAGCCAAACATGTTCTCAGGTATTTGAAGGGGACAATTGAGTATGGGTTGAAGTACACCAAGGGCAATGAAATCCATTTGAGTGGGTTCACTAACGCAGATTGGTGTGGAAGAACAGTGGATCGAAAAAGTATCAGTGAGTACTGTTTTAGTCTCAGATCAGGAATGACTTCCTGGTGCAGTAGGAAATATAAGTCCGGCGCACTAAGCTCAGCTGAGGCAAAGTATATGGTAGCAAGCATAGCTTCGTGCGAGGCCATATGGCTTCGCAAACTGCTCTTGATATTACTCAAGAAGAGGATGGAACCGACCAGAATTATGTGTGATAATCAGAGTTGCATCAAGCTCTCTGAGAATCCCATGTTTCATGACTAGTCGAAGCACATTGAAATTCAGTGCCAATTCATCAGAGATTGTGTCCAAAAGGGAGCTGTGCAGTTGAGGTACACTCCTACAAGAGAACAAGTGGCAGATATCCTCACCAAGGCTATGAGTAAGATTAAGTTTACTTACTTTAGAGAAAAGATGGGGACGGTCGAGAACCCTTTCCAGTAAAGGAATGGGTGGTCTACAGAGATAGAGGGAGCTGCAGTACAGATGAGGCAGTGGCAGAGATAGTGTCACAAGCAACAGTATAGAGGGTAGCAACACAGAGGTGAGAGGCAGTAGCCACGACATTAGCAGCGCAACAGATGCTTTAGAATCAGAGCAATACAATTGGTACCTTTCTTGAACACTTTCCTCGCTAAGAGGGAGTGTTGATTTTATAGCATCGGGAAGTGTTCCAGGTCTCAAACTTTGAGGGGACGATTGGACAACAGTATTCCAGAGAACCGAGAAATCGTTTATGGAAATTCCACTCAGATTTTTCTTTATTAGAATAATTAATTATTTTAATGTGATCCCTAAGTATAAACTTAGGGAAATTAAATAATTAAAGGGTATTAATAAAGAAATGTGTGAATCTTCTAGAAACTAAGATCAAGCCATCTTTTAATCAGAGCCATCGATTAAGGATATAATCTGGGGCGTTGATTCATAAATGAGAAGACTATAAGAGAAGGCTTGAGGGTCATTTGGAAAGTAAGCCAGGCACATTCTCAGTACCCGAAGGAAATCGATTTTGAAGTAAGAGAATTAAATTTTAGAGGGTGAGTCTGTAGAGGCGGGGTTGCAGAGATAGAAGCAAGAGGGAGAAGTCAGCAGAGACGAAGAATAGGGAATATAGAAGATAACAAGAAGGCGACACGAAGCAGCAACGCTAGCCCTCTACGTATACGTACACAGTCGAAGTAGTGACTACGCAAAGGGGCTACACATATTGACGTAGAGGGTGCAGGAGGTCATCCCGTGTGTCAATAATTCTTCCGTATTTTTTGGAAAATTCACATAAGGTGTATGCTATTGATTCTTCTAGTCATGAATTCTGTAAATTACTATTCATTGGTTCATACAACCTCTCTCCTCTTCACATGTGTGGACAACATCTGAAGTTTTGAGACAGTTTTCTAGGGCAGAAAATCAGAGTGTTGATGATGTTTTGACATCTATTTTTGGGCTGAACTTCGATCTTGCAAGGCCACAGCTAGTGGCATGAAATATGAGAATTCTGGGTAGTTTGACTTTCGGGTTGACCGCAACTTTGACTGCATAATTTCCTATTGCATTGGCCATGTTTGACCGAGATTTTTAGGACTGTTTTGGGTTGAATTTAACTGTCTTTGGAGGTCTGTTTGACTGGGTTTGACCGAGCTTCATTGGAGGAGATTTATTTTTGGTTTGACCAATGTTGACTTTTCTGGTTAGGGCATCCTGTTGACTGCTATTTGACTAAAGAAAATTTGTATATTATACTCTCTCTCTACTGAAATTTTGAAGAATAATAAGAAGGTTTGATCAAAGGGTTTTCCATGCATTGGGGTTTTTCCCTGACATCCGCCAAATATTGTGTCCTATTGACTTGGCTTGTCTTCTGGTTATTTGTTCATTTTCTATCAACATTTACTGTCAATGTTAATTGGATTTCTAATCTGGAATTGAAATTGGGCTAATAAGAAAATATTGAAGTAAATTTATCTAAGCATATAACATACCATTGTTATCTAAAATTAACATATCCCCTAGCCCTCCCATTGAGATAAGGCGCCACCCTCAACAACATTATCCCAATGGGAGTGCTCACATGGTGCCCATGTTGGTGATATTCTTGCACCTCCTTGTCTACATAGTGTATTTGCTAAGTAAGGGCCATGAAAATCTCAAGATTACCTTGTACTCAACGCTATCTTGATATCATCACCCCTCCCTGAGGTATAATGTTGTAGGTGTTACACCATTTTTTGGTCATATAACCTATTATCATTAGATGGACCCAAGTACACCATGTAAGACCAATTTTACCCTAAGTAAAATTTCTTTCACTATGAAAATAACTTAGCAAACCACCTTTATTAAGTTGTTTATGGTCTAAACAGGAAACCCCATGAAGAAATATTAAATAAATCTACATTTGTTTGATTTTCCTCAAGGAATAATGAGTTAAACAACAGTTTAATTAATATTCCTGGTTATATTTAACCCAAAACAAGGAAATTAAATTAGATAAATCACTATTTATCTTATTTTTTAAAAATAATTATTTAAACCTTATTTAAATAATATTCTTTGTTAAATATGACTAAATCACCCATAAATAATTAAATAAATCATTATTTATTTGATTATTACTCAACCACATCCTTAAAATGATAAATAAATGATTTATTTATTTATTATTTACAAATAAAGGGATTTGACCCAAGTCAAATTCCTTTTCCCTCCAACAAAAAATAATAAAATATTCCATAAAAGTTGGATCTTGATTTGGTTAATAATATTTTAATCATGCACAAATATCTAGACTAACTCAATATTTTGTTATAAATAAAAGGGGTTTTCCTTTCATTCATCACCTTTTTTTGCCTAAAGATCACTCTGGATATATACTTTTGGTTTGACTTTGATCCACCATCATAGTCATATTTTTCTACCATTTTTGTCTGGGTTTCTTACACCATCAAGAGAGAGGAATTTTAGATCTGAAGTGCTGAGGAATTACAAGAACCCATCCCATTGAGGAGAAATGGTAACATCCTTCTGTGTTTTTCTTCTAGGTGTCATTAATACAAAATTCATTCAACATATTCTTGTCTTGTCTATTGGATGCATGGAGTAAATCTTGTTTTTCTACTGCTTAATGTCTTTTGATGCATAGATCTAGATTTTTGCAGCATTTATCTTGATCACCTAACTGCAGATCTAAGGATATTGGCAACCATATTTTGCTGTTAGGGCTATTTGTTATGTGTAGCTAAAGTGGTCTTTTTTCGCACACTTGAAATTAAAATTCATACTAACAACTAGCAACTCCACACGGGTTTACGATTGCGACCGCTGTCGTTTTCTGATCCTTGCATATCGAGCTGCTTCAAACCCTAGTATTTCTCTTCAGCCTCTTGTTTTTTCTTTTCTTGATGTTGTTTTTAACCTATAAAACCCTAAAACAGTAAAAATTCTAACTTCCGTGTGTTGTCGGACCTATTGCGTAGGTGACAGACATCATCCGCAGCTGAGAAGACACTTGTTTCTAAAATCTACCGTCGACAGTGTCGGAAGTACAGGTTGCACTTTTTGGCCCTAAACCTACGACCTGGAGCCTTAGGACACACTTTTCAGCCGAAAAACTGCGACGTCTGCTGAAAACAGGTCAGAAACTGCGACCTGGATTTTTTGCAGGAGTTTTCTGAAAGTTTTCTGGACCTCTGTTCAGGGTTGTATGAATTCCGTCTCCGCCCATTTTGGACCTATAATTGTTATGTTTTACTCAAATAAGGGGGAACCTAGCTCCCTAGGTGTTACACAGTAATTTGTCACCGTCCCTACCATTCCCCGTCCCGCACAATGGAGGACCCATTTTGTGACCTGTGAACATTCTCATGCCTTGAAATCATCATCAATGCATCCCTCTAAACATGAGCTTCAATTTCCCTAAAGACATCTCCTTGCAAAAAATCATGGAAACATCTCCTTTTGCATTAGCGCGGGCAGACAGTTCATCACTCGCGCCAATGAGGAAAATCCTACAAAGAGGCCGCGCCAACTGGCGCTCTGTCCCAGAGCAGCAGTCGCGCCAACCAATTTAAGGAGTGTTTTTTAAATAAAGATGGCGGAAGTTGTGTTTCAACAAACTCAGAAACCATTGCCTATCTTGAGTTGGGAGGTTTGGCTGCGGGAATTCCATGGAAGGGAAGTGGTTTTCCACCTCCCATGGAACCTTCCTTGTTGATAGGGCCAATCCCACAATAATAGGGATCCCAACTCCCTCCTTCCCCATCTATAAAAGCTTGCTCAATTCCATGGCAAGCTAGTCTTGAAGTGCCTAAGCTTTGAATCTCCAAATTCCCAAGAGCCTTTGTGTTGTAAGAGCCCTCTTTCTTCCCTTAAGGCCGACTCAAGTAAGGAGACTATCGTCGAGAGACTCAAGAGAGGTTTGCCCTTTCCCTGGCGAGCTTTGCGAGATGTGAACGACTGGGGACCCTTCCGAAGGAGATCACGGCGTCAGAACATTGGTTGTACTCTCTTTCGATTGTTATTTAATGAATGATTATGGTTATGGTTCCACTCTGTTTTCACTTATGTTAATATGAGTTATATCCTTTCTGACTGATATCTAGTTGCGTATTATGGATTTTATGCTTGTATTCGTGTTGTTTCTTGCATGTGCAGGTGTCCATCCACGGAGATCATGGGGGGATCATGATCTGCCGAGGCTGAGGAACGGGAACGCTTTCTTCTACGGATCATAGCATTGGACTCCAGGTAGGCCTCCATCTTTGGTCTTTTATTCGTAACTAGGGACTTGCGCTGTAACATTTGATGATTGTTGCTAGACCCCTGCTGGGCTAGTAGGGATCGCCTCTGTCCGCAGAGGGGATTTACCTCCTCAAAAATTTGGCGACTCCACTGGGGACGTCAAGTTTTCACTGTCTCGTTTAGATTGTCTCATTTTGATTGTTTTATGATTTTTCTTGCTTGGTTAGCCTTCTGGGCTGGGTTCTTTTGCTGTTTTTTGCTTCTTGGTTTGCTTAGTTTACATTGATCTGCTTCTGGAGTAGTTCTTTTTTGTTTTTGGCTGAGAAACTTGACTGGTGCGATTTTTAGCCCGACAGTCACGCCAATTGGCGCATGTTGCTTTTGTATTGCCCGCGCCAATTGCTTGCTGGCGCCAGTTGCAGCCTTACAGTCGCGCCACTCCTGTAGGGTATTTGAGTTTTCTCAGTTTTGAGCTCTCTAGGTCTGGTCAGTGTTTTTATTCTTGATTTTTCGACTACCTGAGTGTGTTGGGGTCCTGTTTGACTGGGAATTTGCCTTCGTCCTTTGGTTGTTTTCTTTTATCTATCGATTTCACGTTTTAAGCCCTAGGGCATCTAGTGGCTTTGTGTATCGAGCCCTCCTTGGGAGTTTTGGTGTTTCGTTTATCCAGTCAACTCTCTGATTGCTCCTCTGCATTCTTTTAGTAGTTGTTCACTGTGTTGTTGCAATTTTTGGGTGATTGCTCGTTTCTTCATTCAAATTTCGTTTGGTCTTGCTTTGGGCCTAGATCACACGGTCCATTGGAGCCTTTGAGTCTTTTTCTTGGTTTTGAGAGACTTTGGTCGATTTGGGATCTGATTGTTGGTGTCATTGAGTGAAATTTGTTCGTTTTGCTCTCTCAATATCGTTTCTCAAGTTGTTCCGTTTGTTTTCGGTTTGTTTAGTGCTTCTAGCTATCAAACATTGAAAATTACCAAAAAAAAATCTCTTTTTCTTTTGGTTGATTAGTGCAAATTGTAATCTTTTCGATTTTGCTAGTAATTAGTGATTTGAATGAAAAGTTTTCAATTTCATTAGTTGCATTAGGGATATCATTGTTTGTCTTCCGATCATTTTGTTTGTGTAAAAACTCTCGACTCTTCTGTAGCTAGTTTTCATCGAATGAAATGTTGGACTGTGGCATGTAGTTTTGCATTTAGGAGTTTTTGAGACGGCACATTCGTTAGGGCCTGAAAACTGAAACATAATTGAAGATCAACCATAAAATTTATTCAATTAACCTAAGGCAGCATTGAAATCTAACGAAACATATTTAGAGGTCTAGGCTAGAGACGTGTTCCGGCGTCTTTAAACCTAGCAGCTGTCGTTCACCTTTTGGCTTTAGACAACGCTAGTACGGACTTGTGCTCCCCGTACCGTCGCGTATATAAAGGGAGACCCCTCTAGGTTTTCAATCCTTTATCCACAGGAAGCCGAGTCTGCCGCCCTATACCCGTGATACACCGAACACAGCATTCGGGGAGATTGCCTGCACGTACGGAAAGTCCTTGGTTGATTTCTTTTTCATTATTAAAACCAAGGTGTATATTGCAATTCACGGTTATTTGGTACACCCTTTGTGCCTAGTATTCCTGAGCAGTCATTTGGTCTTTTCTGACTCCCTAAATTTGAAAAGACCGTCAAGCGCTTGTCCTTTCATGCTTGTGTCAAATCTGAAAGAGATAGAGTCATCTTTTATCGTTTCTCGACTCTTAAAACATGAAACGGTGAAGTTTCTTATTTTTCAATGTGGTAAAAATTAATCACCCACGATTATACGCCCTATTAGATATTTCTTGTTGACCGTTTGATCGTGTGTCTTGACTCTTTTTCAGCCCGTGTGCGGTTTTTGAGTTTTGATGTCAACTTTTTCAGAGTTTACCAACAAAGGAATCCCCTCAGAAGGGAATCCTGGTCAGTTCCCTCCTTTTGGGAATGTTGGTGCTCCTTACATGGCAACGTTGTCCCTTCCTGGGTTAACTGTTGGGTTGCCTGTTTGGTTGTTTTCAACCTCTGTGGTCTCGAATATCTCCGCTACTGTTCAATCAGTTCCCCCACCTGAACAACATCATGTTGATTCCAAGGTGGACCTCTCCCCTTCTTCGCCTGTTTCTGCGTCCTCCTCTTCTACTTCGCCTGGTGAAAGCCTGGATTCGAGTAACCAGGTGGTTAAGAAGAAGAAGAAGAAGACAAAGAAGAAGAAGTATGATAAGCGAGAGGCTAAAAGTGCAGCCACTGTTTCTGAAATATCTCCTCTTGATAAACCTTCCAACCCTCCACGGAAAGTCAAGTTCCCTTGCATGTTGTGCACGGGAGACCATCTTCTTCGAGACTGCCCTGGCATCCCCAAGGTGCTCGAAGCATGGTCCGACGGCCGTCCGCCGTTGTCTTTGACTTCCGGGAGCCAGGTTGGGGGCACATCGTTAGCTGCTGCTGGTAAGGCTCCTAAGAAGCAGGGTAAGATTACCAATCCCTGTAAGTTGTGTGAAGGGCACCATGCCATTCACCTTTGTCCGTATATGGATGAAGCCAAGCGAGTTTTGGACAACTCAGCTATTTCTACACCATGCCTCCCGGCTGGTTATAAACAACTTTCTTTGAGTCCTCCACCAGCTGATCCTACGGTTGGTCAAGAGTCATCCTTGGTCAATCCCGCTCCCTCGGAAATTCAAATTCAGGAATCCGTTCCTGACCAACCATTGGTCGTGGGATTGGTTGAGCTGGTCCCTTCTACGGTGCACCAGGTCTTTTCCGTGGAGAGTGGATCTCATACCCCTCAGGTTCTTCTTGTTTCTTCAGATTCTTCGGACTTGGAGAAATATTCTCCTGTCCCTATATCTCAAGAAGTTGCTCCTCTGCCTCCCGCGATAGAGGTCCCAGAGGATACTCCTCCCACCTTCGAGATGGAGGTCGTGGAGGATGCTCCTTCTTCTTCCGTAACACTAGGGGAAGACCATCTCGGTTCGATGGTAGCCCCTCCGAGTAGTTTGGTCGCTTCCTTTGATTGGAGTCATTTTGCAGGATACCGCCTTCCGTCTTATGTGCCTTTCAAGATCACAGTACAGGCCTTTGGTCTGGTTGTACCCAGCACCATTATAGACGAGGGCTCCTCTGTTAGTGTTCTATCCTCGACTACTTCGCAAGCTTTCGGTTCACCGCCGCTTGCGCTTGTTACGCAGAATCTGTTGGCTTTTAACAGAAGAACGAGTCAACCGTTAGGGATCCTTCCAAGGTTACCTATTACTTTGGGAGGTAAAACCGTCCATATGGACGTGATGGTCGTTCCAGGCCCCTTGGATTTAAATCTGCTCCTGGGGCGCGATTACACCTATGCCATGGGAGCGCTCGTCTCCTCCCTTTTTCGTGTGGTCTGTTTTCCGCATGAAGGACGGATCGTCACCATTGATCAGCTTTCGTTCTTTGGTCCTGATATGGCAGCTGGCTCACCATCATCCCTTCCTGGTTTTTATCCACCCATTATATCTGCCCCACCGCAGGTCAACTATGTGGCTACCTACCCCGTGCCTGTGCTCAGTGATAATGCTATTGTGCATCAAGTGCTGGGGGCATTGGGTCATGACTTCTAGGATGTTTTCCTTCCATCAGGAGTGGAACTCTTGGAAGTGATGACTTCTTGTTCATTATGATGAAGTCCGTTGGAGCAGAGTTCCTTGTCTTGTGTCAAGCTCCTTAAAAAATGAAATAAGGTTGTCGGAGCAGAGTTCCTTGTCTTGTGCCAAGCTCCTTAAACCATGAAACAAGGTGTCCTGAGGATAGTTCTTTTAATGTGTCAACCTCGTTAAAAAATGAAACACGTTCTTGTTCAATTCGAGTCTCTGATCAGATCTCGTAAAATACCAGTCGAGTCTTTTCCTTAATCTCGTAATTTGAACCTTCACTCCATCTGCCTTCCATATGGATTGAAGCTTGGGGGGCATGTACCTTGAATTGAATCACCATGCTGGGGGCATGCTTACTTTTTCAAGCATATTTTGTTTTCGTTTCAAGCTTGTGTAAAAATGAAACCGGTTTCAAGCATAGTTTATCTTTGTTTCAAGCTTGTGTAAAAATGAAACCATTCCTATTTTACCTCTCGAGATTGCCATTTTATCAGCCTGTTTTTTCCAGATGAGCCTTGGTTCTCTCACTCCATCGTCATTATCTGCTTGGCCGATCATATGCCTTCACTTGGTTGTTTTACCCGTTCCTGAGGAACCGCTGCGATGAGTGGTCTTGTTGGCCAGCCTCTTAACCTTTATTTGTTCTGAGTAGTTCCACCATTACCGGAACTAGTAGCTACCCTTTATACCACTCGTTCCTCCAGGAGGAGTCATCTTTCAGCTCTTTTCTGACTCTCTAAACATGAAAAGATTGCTGAGGCCCTTGTCGTTTCGATCTCATTAAAATGGACACGAATCGACATCTACCCAGTATACGTTTACCCCTTTTTCGGGCTGGGATAGATTGATTATGAAAAAGGAATACCCTAGCCTATCACGACTAGGAGGTTTTCTCGGATATTGTTTTCTACCTTTTCGGATCTGAGAAAATATTTACGAAAAAAGGACCTGTGGAGTTTACTTTTCTGTTGTCTTTTCAAACTCTCTAAACATGAAAAGATGCCGAGTTCTCCCTTTTTCAGACTCGTTAAACCCTGATGACATCGAATCCAGTTGAAATGACGTTCTCCTCCTTCCTCCTTCCTAGGACTCGTTAAATGCACAAGGATGGATTCGCCCGAAGGGCGGACTTATATTACAAGCATATGCTATCCTTTTCAAGCTTGTTATAAAAAATAATTGGGGTACTCGCCAGAAATGGTGGGGGAAAAATGGAACCGTAATCGTTGTCGTCGGTAGTATGTCTCTCTTGAACATGGCACTTGTCTGCATTCGTGTCGGGTTGGGGACATCTCATCTCATTTTTTCACTTGCTTCCGTGGGTTTGGGTAATCCTTTTTGACCTCTCCTCTGCTCATTGCCTTGTCACCATGACCTCTGATCCGTTGATGTCAAATATGCTGCAAAAACCACTATTTTGTGTCGTTATGTGTTCAAGAGAAGTTGACCTCTGCAAATATCAACCTTCCTCTGATTCTCGTACGATCCTGATTCACAACAAAAACATCATGTTCCTCTATCTCGTGTCGATGATGTGGGAAGCATTATGGCCCACCTTCGATCAAGGTCACTTCCTGTCGACTCCAGCTCATTATCCATGAAGCTGATCTAGAGACTCCCTTATGGTACCTTGGAGCCTGCATGCCTCAATGGCAGGTTCGTCGCATTCGACGCAAGGTTTTAATCATTGGCCTCCGATCGAGTGATTCTACGGGTGTTCGACGCCAGCTCACTGATTCACACGCCATTAGATTATTGCTGTAGTACCTTGGGAGCCATTGTCATTATTGGTGGTTCCTCTCTACGTGTCTGGTAACAACTCTCATCATTGGTGACGTGTCGGGCGATGTTCTTGCATGTTAGAGCTTGGCTCACATATTCCATGGCACAACTGTACTTTATTTGGGTGGAATGGGCGGAAACGCTGGATTGTGTGCGATTTGTAATGAGGATCACGATTGCCAGTTATTATCATTATGTACATGACTCATGATTGGATGGGCTGCGACCATACCTGAGTCTATTTATCGATCCTCACTGGATGGCTGCGACCATACCTTGGATCTGGATTATTGTATACTCTGTTTTGGATGGCTGCGTCCATACCACATATACATCATGTACTTGAGATATCAGTTGTATTTCTCTACGCAGGTTTTCCGACGGCGGAGCTTCAGTTGGACACGTTCTCGTAAAGCATTTCACCCCTCTCTCTCTCGGGCCTCATACTTTAGGGGGCATCTGTTACACAGTAATTTGTCACCGTCCCTACCATTCCCCGTCCCGCACAATGGAGGACCCATTTTGTAACCTGTGAACATTGTCATGCCTTGAAAACATCATCAATGCATTCCTCTAAGCATGAGCTTCAATTGCCCTAAAGACATCTCCTTGCAAAAAATCATGAAAACATCTCCTTTTGCATTGGCGCGGGCAGACAGTTCATCACTCGCGCCAATGAGGAAAATCCTACAAAGAGGCCGCGCCAACTGGCGCTCTGTCCCAGAGCAATAGTCGCGCCAGCCAATTTAAGGAGTGTTTTTTAAATAAAGATGGCGGAAGTTGTGTTTCAACAAACTCAGAAACCATTGCCTATCTTGAGTTGGGAGGTTTGGCTGCGGGAGTTCCATGGAAGGGAAGTGGTTTGCCACCTCTTATGGAACCTTCCTTGATGATAGGGCCAATCCCACAATAATAGGGATCCCAACTCCCTCCTTCCCCATCTATAAAAGCTTGCTCAATTCCATTGCAAGCTAGTCTTGAAGTGCCTAAGCTTTGAATCTCCAAATTCCCAAGAGCCTTTGTGCTGTAAGAGCCCTGTTTCTTCCCTTAAGGCCAAATCAAGTAAGGAGACTATTGTTGAGAGACTCTAGAGAGGTTTTCCCTTTCCCTGGCGAGCTTCGCGAGACGTGAACGACTGGAGACCCATCCGAAGGAGACTGCGGCATCAGAACATTGGTTGTACTCTCTTTCTATTGTTATTTAATGAATGATTATGGTTATGGTTCCACTCTGTTTTCACTTATGTTAATATGAGTTATATCCTTTCTGACTGATATCTAGTTGCGTATTCTGGATTTTATGCTTGTATTCGTGTTGTTTCTTGCATGTGCAGGTGTCCATCCGCAGAGATCGTGGGGGGATCGTGATCTGCCAAGGCTGAGGAACGGGAACGCTTTCTTCTATGGATCATAGCATTGGACTCCAGGTAGGTCTCCATCTTTGGTCTTTTATTCGTAACTAGGGACTTGCGCTGTAACATTTGATGATTGTTGCTAGACCCCTGCTGGGCTAGTAGGGATCGCCTCTGTCCGCAGAGGGGATTTACCTCCTCAACACTAGGGCTCCAATACCCTCCAAACTTTGTGGGAGAGTTTTAGCTGTTGCAGGTTGTCTGAAATTTTTAGAGCATTCAACCATTTTTCAGATCTGATACCTCACCTTTAGATCTACTTCAGATTGGCTTGTTATCCATCCTGTTGAGGAGATAAATCCCCTCTACGGATAGAGGCGATCGCTACTAGCCCAGATCGGGTCTAGCAACAATAAAACACGCTACAGTGCAGGTTCCTAATTGTAAATAAACCGACTTGCGAGGAAGGCTTACCTGGAATCCAATGCTATCGTCTGTAGAAGAGGTGGTGCTCCCGTTCCTTCGCCCTGGCAGATCACAGTCCTCACGATCTCCGTGATCGGACACCTGCACATGCAAGAAACAACACAAATGCAAGCATAAAATCCAATACATACAACTATATGTCAGTCGAAGACGACATAACTCATGAACATGATCAAGAACAAGAGTGGAACCATAACCAATAGTCTCTTATCATTAAAGAGTCAAAATAAGAATACAACCATAGCTTCGACACAGCACTCTCCTTTAGCGGATCGTCAGCACAACATGTCTCAGAAAAGCCTGTTAGGGATGGGACAAGCCTCTCTCTCCGGATACTTGGCAATAGTCTTCTTGCTTGGATTTGGCCTTAGGGAATCAAGAAGGCTTTTGTAGCATGAAAGCTCTTGGGAACTTAGAAATTCTGCCACTCTTTGGAACTAGCTTGCAAATGGAAATGGGCAAGCTTTTATAGAAGGAGGAAGGGGAGTTGGGATCCCTATAATTATGGGATTGGCCCTATCATCAAGGAAGCTTCCATGAGAGGTGGCAAACCACTTCCTCTCTATGGAAATCCGTAGCCAAACCTCCCAATTCAAGATAGAAATCAGCCCAGTAATTTGTTAGGATGAAACTTCCGCCTTTTATTTTTAAAAAACACCTCTTAATATGGTTGCCGCGGGTGTGGCTCTATGACAGAGCGCCAACTGGCGCGCCCTCTTTGGAGGATTTCCCTTTTGGCGCGAGGGTTGAACTGTGGAACCGTGCCAATGGAAAAAGAGCTATTTTTAGGGTTTTTTGCAGGGAGATGTCTTCAGGCCAATTAAAGCTCATCTTCAGAGGGATGCAATGAAAGTATTTTCAAGCCTTAACTCTGTCCACAGGTCACGGAATGAGCCCTCCAATGTGCGGGATGGGGATTGTAGGGACGGTGACAAATTGCTGTGTAACAGATGCCCCCTAAAGCATGAGGCCCGACAGAGAGAGAGAGGGGTGAAATGCTTTACGAGAACATGCCGACTGAAAACACCGCCATCGGAAAACCTGCGAAGAAAAGTACAACTGATGTCTCAGATACATGATATATATGCGTGGTATGGGCGCATCCATCCATAACAGAGTGTACAATAATCTAGATCCAAGGCATGGACGCAGCCATCCAATGAAGATCGATAAAGAGACTCAGGTATGGTCGCATCCATCCAATCAGCGAGTCATGTAAATAATCATAATAATCCACAATATCGCAGCCTGGATTACAACAGACACAATCTAGGGTTTTGTGCTCCATCTCGACCCGAAAAAAGTACAAGTTCAAGCATGCGAATATGTGAGCTGAAGTCGAACATGCAAGAACATCGTCTGATTACCAGCGAATGATGAAAGCTGTTAACGGACGCGAGAGGAACCACCAATAATGACAATGGCCCTCAAGGTACTATAGGTACAATCTACGATGTGTGAATCAATGAGCTGGTGTCGAACACCGGTACAATCACTCGATCGGAGGCCAATGATGAAAACCTTACGTCGAATGCGACGAACCTGCCATTGAGGCATGTAGGCTCCAAGGTACCATGAAAGAGTCTCTAGACCATCTTCCTGGATAATGAGCTGAAGTCGACAGGAAGTGGCCTTGATCGAAGGTGGGCCATAACGTTTCCCACATCATCGACACGAGACAGAGGAACATAATGTTTTTGTGAATCAGGATCATATGAGAATCAGAGGAAGGTTGATACTTGCAGAGGTCAACTTCTCTTGAACATGTAAACGGCACGAAAGTGGACTTGGCAGTATTCGACATCAACGGATCAGAGGTCATGGTGACGAGGCAATGAGCAGATGAGAGGTCAAAAGGGATTATCCAAACCTACGGAGGCAAAGTGAAGAATGAGATGAGATGTCCCCAACCCGACACGAATGCAGACAAGTGCCATGTTCAAGAGCAACATACTGCCGACACAACAACGATACTGGTTCCATTTTCCCCCACCATTTCTGGCGAGTACCCCAATTATTTTTGATAAAAAGCTTGAAGGGGATAGCATATGCTTGTAATATAAGTCCGCCCTTTGGGCGAATCCATCCTAGTACATTTAACGAGCCCTAGGAAGGAGTGACTCGAATAACGTCATTTCGACTGAATCCAATGTCATCAGGGTTTAACGAGTCTGACAAAGGAAGAACTCGACGTCTTTTCATATTTAGAGAGCTTGAAAAGACAGCAGAAAAGTAAACTCCAGCGGTCCCTTTTTGTAGATAGTTCCCCGGACCTGAAAAGGTAGAAAACAATATCCGAGAAAACCTCCTAGTCGCGATAGGCTAGGGTATTCCTTTTTCGTAAATAATCCATCCCAGCCCAAAAAAGGGGTAAACGTATACTGGGTAGATGTCGATTCGTGTCCACTTTAACGAGATCGAAACGAAAAGGGCCTCGGCAATCTTTTCATGTTTAGAGAGTCAGAAAAGAGCTGAAAGATGACTCCAGAGTGACTTTTTCGTGTATTTACCGAGTCCGAAAAAATATAAAATACAACTCGTTTCACCATTTCAGTTGCGTGAAAGACCTGTTGCTGCACAAAAAGGCAAGTGTAAAACCCATTTTCGACACAAATACAATAAAATATTCAGAAAAATAACTTTCAAAACCTATTTTGAGTTCAAAAAGTTGTAAATATGTCAAATGGTAAAAATAAAATTACTTTTTACTATCTACCTCACCGAAGAGCAGCAGTGGTCTAGTTTGGTGTGTGAAATTCTGACAGTGATTACGACCGATCCGGGCTACCATTCAGAGTTCCGTTAGTTCCAGGTAAGAGGCGCTTCTTCGTACTCCATTTCAATCCATTTTTTAATAGTTTTCCATCATGCATTAGACTTCTGAGGCCACTTTTTAAATTTTTAGGGCTCCGCTCATTGGCGCGGTTATCGGGCACGGACTCGCGCGAATGGGCTTTTATATGCAAAGGGCTCGCGCCAAGGGCAGAACCTCAATTTCCGCCTAAAAATTCGAGATTTTAATCAAATTGGATGAAATTTGAAGATCATCAGAGATCTAATTAAAGGTTTGTGACCATGTTGATGCAGGAAACCGAGCAAAATGGTGATTGAGTGGAAAGAAAGGGAGCACGGTGAAGAGGATAAACAAGCCATGGAAAATGAAGTTTGCATGAACGCCCTCAGGAACTGTGGGCTAAAAAATTTCTTCCTAACACCTTGTTTACGAGCTCAGCCCGAGCTTCTACAGTACTTGATCAATATGTGGGACGCAGATGAACAAGTATTCAAGCTGCGGGATCAAGTGTTAGAACTGGAGGTTGCTGACGTGTACTTCATAACCGGATTATTGTGCAGAGGTCCGGTGCCCATACTGACAGGGAGCAGACCATCTGGTGAGAAAATGGAGCAAGTGATGGCACGAGTGTGCCGAGGGGCACAACTGGGATCCGGAAGTGGAAAGGTGGACATCCATACCATTCCTGATCTGGCACTGAGAGTGGTGTTGCATACCATCACACGGGCTGCGGGGTCATAGGCACCGCACGAGGCCACAAAGGCCCAACTTTTGTTAGCCTCAGAGTGTATGACTCCTCTATTGTTCGACTGGGCCACAACAGTGATGATAAACATAAAGAGGCAACTGACCAAATGAAAACAAGCCAAGCTGAAACAGTTCAGCTATGGTTCTATCCTGGTATCGTTCATTCTGGAACGATTACCAATCTTCCAGGGCCAAGGGGCCATAGTAGCTGAGCCTATTCCACGAGAGCCAAGAATGGCCCGCTGGGCAGCATTGATGCCCAGAGCTGGAGGGGGCCAACAGATGTCCTGGAGGCCGGATTTTTTTGGGTGGTTGCGGCGTCAGTTGATCATAGTGGAAGACTGGACATATGCCGGTACCAATTTCACTGGTGATCCAGATCTCCCACTGCCGGAGGGAGATGATTGGGACGAGGAGTTGGGTATGACCCCTTCTCTTTTTGATTTTATATTTTATGATTTTTTTTTGTTAATACATGTTCTTCCTGACACATTTTATATGCATGCAGATGTGGGTCCAGAGAGACCAGCCGGTATGTCTCCTATCGCATGGAGGAATCTTCTCACACCTGATCCTCAGGCAGAGGGTGCAGAGGGGGGGGAGTTAATCCAGAATCTCGAGGGCATCGCCCGAGGGATCCCAGACTACGCCCGACTGGCGGATGTACCGATGGCGTACTAGAGACACACGGTGGGAGTGCCTAGTCGCTCCACCGAATTCTGAGACGCTTAGTGCGTGCAGTTACTTGTTATCATGAGCACCATGCGGATTAGACTCCTAGGACTTTTATCATGCATATTTTTTGAGAGACATGTCGTCTCCGGATGTATTAAGATGAACATATATATTTTTTGATTTACTGTGATGCACACTATGTAAACATTTCGATATATATATACATATCTATTTCTGGATGGATCTTTCTTTTCATGTGATGATGATTTACAAATTGCGCAAATGTCTATCTAAAACCAAATTAGCTACTGCATCAGTTAACGCATTCATATGCCTGGGAATATGTTGGTATGTAATATAGTCAAAATTTCTTTCCAGTAAATGAATACGCAGATACAGATGTAAGATGGATGGGTTTCTGACCAAATAATGACCGTTCAGTTGTAATACCACAAGTTGCGAGTCTAGATACACAAGTAATTCACGGATACCAAGGTCTACAACCTCGGTTAATAATTCTAATACAACACTATATTCCGCGATGTTATTTGTAGTACGTCCCAGACACACACCTTGCAGGTTGACCAACTCACCAGCAGGATCGTAGATTACCCAGGCTGCTGAAGACAGATTCCTGGTACTGCGGGAGGCACCATCCGCGAAACCAACAAATGAATGAATGGACATCTGCACAATCAGGAAGACCCGATCAGCAGAAAGATGTTTACATTGCAAACCACACCACACATGCACACAAATTAAAAACACACACTTATGTACACACACCACACCAAAAATCACTTCAGGCATAGTATTTTTTGAGGTACAACCCATTTCTGGGCTGTGCCAGCGGAACTCCTTCATAATCTATAAGCTCATAAGCCCCGTTCTTCAAAATGCGTTTTACTATGTAGGGCCCATGCGACATAGGTTGGAACTTACCGGCCCCAAGCTTGTCATGTGCTTGATCGTACAGGAGGACGAGGTCTCCTTCAACAAAGGAACGAGGAGAAACCGATTGATCGAAGTGAGCTTTGACCTGCTTCTTTTCTGCTTCAATAACTAAAGCAGCTAAGCGGCGGTTTTCATCTAACCGTTCCAGATACAAAAGACGCTCTTCCTCGGCAGAAGTGTTGGGTAGAAGTTCGATAGCTAATTTCAACGAAGGAATCTCGCATTCAACCGGAAGAGTTGCTTCCAGACCATACACCAATTGAAATGGTGTGAACCCAGTTGCACTCTTTGCAGATGTCCGGTACGCCCATAGAGCTGAGAACAATTGGAGGTGCCAATTGGATTTGTGGATACCAACTATTCGTTGAAGCATAGTGACCAGAACCTTGTTCACTGCTTCAACCTGGCCATTTGCTTGAGGGTAATACGGCGTTGAGCTATCGTGACGTAAGCCCAACTTTGAAGTCAGCTCGGCCATCATATAATCTCGGAAATGAGTACCGTGGTTAGTAACGATGGCTTGCGGGACCCCGAAATGTGCAATGATATGGTTTAATATGAATTGGGCAGCTGTCTTACCGTCGGCAGCTAGTGTAGGCATCGCTTCGGCCCACTTGGTGAAGTAGTCGACAACGACAATGATATATGCATGCCCCCCGGCCGAGTGAGGGTTACATGTCATAAAATCCATGCCCCATTTCGCAAAAGGGCCGATGGTAATAACAGGATGCAAAGGGAGAGGCGGCGCGCGCATCTTGCGCTGAAACACCCGGCACGTGTGACATTTACGGACTGCAACGATACAATCTTTGAATATTGACGGCCAGAAATAACCTGCTCGCAGAATCTTCTGGGCAGTAGCATATCCAGACATATGTCCACCACAGGCTCCACTGTGGTAGTCATTTAGGACCCTTTCAGCCTCTTCCAAGGTTAGGCACCGACGGAGCACCGAATCTACTCCAACACGGTATAAGGTATCTCCTATGATACGATAGGGTTGAGACTGATGCCGAATCCGACGTCGGGCATCTTTAGTCAACTCAGACCGAAATGTGGAGGTCTGAAGATACACGATTATGTCGCCATACCAAGGGTCACGAGTACTGATGAGGAAAAGAGTTTCTTCCGGGATATGATCCTCGGAAAGTGAAGGAGCGGAGTCTGTCGGGAGTAAGCATATAAGATCCACAAAAACCAGCGATTTCTTTGACTTAGCGGTAGTGAACTCTAAGTCAAACTCCTGTAGGATAACGATCCATTTGGAGTATTTGCCCCCCAGCAATTTTCTAGAGAGAATATATGTCATGGGGTTGCAATCCGAAACCACTGTTATCGTACGCAACAGGATGTAATGGCGAAAACGCTGCACAGCGTGTACTGCGGCTAACGCCAACTTCTCGACGTGAGCATAACGTGTTTCTGTATCGAGAAGGTTTCGCGATAGATAATAAACAACACGTTCATTTCCATCATCATCATCCTGCACCAGAACCATCGCAATGGTGCTAAACGCGGCGGCGAGATATAAAGTGAAATCGCGGCGATAATCGAGCGGACGAAGCAAAGGAGCATTAACCAATAACGTCTTTAGCTTCTCAAAGGACTGCTGGGCAATTTCGTCCCAATGGAAGGGAACATTCTGATTTAATAGGCGCGTGAATCCTTTAGCCACCTCCGTGTAGTTCGGGATAAAGCATCGAAGGAAATTTGCTTTTCCCTGCAAACTCTGCAACTGCTATAACAAGGAGGGTGATGGGAGGTTGATGATAGCCTCGACTTTTAAAGGGTCAAGGCTAATTCCGTCTTTGGAGACTATGAATCCCAAAAGATGGCCAGAATCCATGCAGAAGACGCACTTATGAGGATTGAGCCTAATATTGTAGCGCCTACAGCAGAGGAAAATCTGGCGGAGGTGTTCAGGGTGATCCTCTCGCCTAGCTGAATGAGCTGGAAAGTCGTCCAGATAAGGCTGAACGATATGGCGAATGTCATGGAAAGCATAAGACATCGCACGCTGAAAAGTGGCTCCAGCGTTCTTCAAGCCGAACGGGAGCTTTTTATACTCGAAAGTACCCCACGGACAGATGAATGTAGTCTTATGTTGATACTCAGGTGCAATATTGATCTGATTATACCCTGAGAAACTGTCCATCAAGGAATAAATCTCACTTCCGGCACATTCGTCGATAATCTGGTCTATGAACGGAGTGGGATAGTTATCTTTTGGACAGGCGCGATTGATGTTGCGGTAATCAACACAGACCCTAATAGTACCCTGCTTTTTATCAATAGGAACAATGTTAGAAACCCATTCTGTGAGGGGGATGGGATAAATAAAGCCCGCGTTCAGAAGTTTTTCAACTTCTGCCTTAATTGCAGTGGCTTTCCGAGGATGCATGGGGCGTAAGCGTTGGCGCACGGGCTTTGCACCCGGATAGGTTGGAATCTCATGCACTACGATACTGGGATCAATCCCCGGCATTTCCTCGTAGGACCAGGCGAACACATCTCTGAATTCTTTGACAAGATCAGTATAGACTTGAATCTCATTAGGAGAACAAGTCACTCCCATGTGTATATTCTCAACGATCCCCGGTTTGAAGGAGATGTTGATCGGGATGGTTTGAGTGATATTACTCAGGTTTCCCTCCGAAAAAACCTCGTGCGTCAAGATGGGCGTTTGGAAAGGGGGAGTAGGAACCTGAGATGCATAACGCTCCAGACAATCTGACATTGCCCCCAAGCTAGGCATAAAAGAGGAGCGATGATGTCCATCACCCCAAGGCAGCTCCTTGAGAGACATAGTTTCAATGATGGCTTCATCGGAAGGAAAAGTCTCTTTGAGAGGATCAGGCGAATCGGCCTGACCAAGCCAGGGGGATTGAGAGTAAACATCTAGAGCCATGCTCAAAGGAGCATGCTGAGGAGGTGGAGGATCAGATGTGACAACAATTTCACAGTAGCTGATCTCTACTGAAGTCAAGGGCATTGATTCTCCAGACTCAAACACCTGCTCAGGCGTAGGAATAAGCCAGGGGTCATCCGACCTGTAAATCATGTTAACTTGAGCGGTGTGCCGTGGTGGTGCGGGAAAGATACCCATGAGGACGGGGTCCTTGAAGAGACCGGGTCCTACACTGTCAGGGGGATTCGGAATCTGATCCACGTATGGCACGTTGTTCTTGGAAGTGGAGGTGAAGAAGGAAAACTGATCCACCGTGACGATTTTTCCCTCGTGAGGGAACTTAAGAAGTCGAAAGACGGTGGATGGAATCCATAGCATGGCATGGGTCTAGCTGCGGCCAAGAAGTATGTTGTAGTTGAGCTTGGCGTTGACTACTTACTTCCACGTTGACAGTATTCCCTTATAAAGTGATCGCTAAACTCTCGAGAACACCCAGGGGTTTGGATTCCCGACCATCAAATTCCTCGAGGGCATTGGGAGATGACGCAAGGGCTGGAGAGCCAATGGCCTTCCAGCATGCGGATGACATGACGCAGGTAGAAGCACCTTCATCCACAACGGCCCTATGGATGTTAAGACCGTTAATCCTGACTTGAATAACAAGAGCTATCTGATGTGGAAGTCGGGGGGAGAAATTCTCTAAATCGAAGGTGAGAAGACTCGAATCGGCGGGATCAATGCCACCGATCGCAGACAATAAAGCCTTCCGTTGCAAAGGACAACTTTGAAGAAATTATAGTGCAGACATAGCAGAAGGTGCCTGTGCCAAATCCTCAATAATGCTGTAATGTTGAGCGGCACGAGCATTCAGATTATAAGAAGATCTTCAAAGAACACCTTTAGAAGGTGGCTTCACAATAGGTTCAGGAGTAGGCTTCTCGATTTCAAACGAACCAGAGAGAGGTGGGGGAGGCGGTCCATCCGCAACTGCTTTCCCGGGTGCCTGCCGCGATTCGCTGTAATCCTTCGAACGCGTAGCGACAGAGATAGGTGCAGCAACCTTCATCATGAAAACTTGGGACCCAAATGGTGCAGATGGCGACGGCTGTTCGACCATCTGGGTCTGCTGAAACGGGAATGGATCCTTAAGAACTGCCGGAGTCCCTTTTGAGCCCTTGAGAAGTTGACTAGCCTCGGATCGTCATGGACAATCCTTAGTATAATGGTTAATGGTCTCCTTCACAAATGAGGCAGGGGTACTTCAGTTTACGCTGAGAACCATCCTGAGTACGAGATTTGGATTCTGGCCTCGGGGCATCGGATTTGGATTTACCTTTGCCCTTCTTTTTCCCTTTGGAGGCTTTCTCCGTAGGATTGGCCTGAACGACGTTCACCTCTACGGTTTTGTCAGAATCTGATGGGGCGGGATTAGCAGGAGTATTGTTGGAAGAATTAGACTTCTGCTTCCCATTCGAAGATTTCTTCGAATTCTGAGATACAGAACCAATGACACCATCCACTGTGGGGGTAGGTGGAGCCTTAGAGGTCCCGGACCGTGGGGCATCAGGCAAGATATCATAAAGCGTGCCAGACTGAGAATATACAAGATCCAGATATTGGGCACGCGCAATGGCTTGTTCCTCTGTCACACACGCTCCCATCACAATATCTTGGGCGATTTTGTTCACGAAGGAGGTGGTGAACCAGTGAGTTAGTATCTGATCAGGTATATGAAACTTGATCAGTCTACGACGGCACCGCCACTCATTAATGTGATCAAAAATGTGAGTAGCTTTATCCTGCTTCAGAGAAGTCAGGAGGTGCGTCCCGGCTTCATAATGAACCGGTAACTGAAAGTGCGTAAGAAAAGCCATGGCTAAGGAATTGAAATCTTGGAAGATACCACGGGACAACTCGATGTACCACTTAGCAGCAGCTCCAGTTAAAGTGCGCTGGAAGAGGCGCAGATGAATCGAATCGTCGACCCAAGAGTTAGACGAACACCAAAGATGATACGTCATCACATGCGCTTGGGGGTCCTCTCCAACTTTTCCCTCAAACTTGGGGCAATCACCTGGTATCTTGGTAGGAACCGTAGGCCAATACGGATTATGTAAAATCAGATCATTGGTCAATTTTGAAACATCCGGCAAATCCAAGGTGGCCAGGAACGGCAATGGCGGATTAACCAGCATGCCAGGCCCGGGATGAGGACCGGTACCCGTACTCCACAATGGTTGTGAATATCCTTGCCCCCATGGGTTCTGTCCCGTAGGATTCTGACCGTAGGGGGTGTAGGTCGTATAACCAGACTGATTTGGATGCTGGTAACTAGTGTGTGGGGCTTGATAACCAGAGTGTGGACCCTGGTTAGGATTCGGCCCTGTATAAGCAGCATTTGGATTTGGCTGCTGAGTATAGGTATAACCGGGTGGAGGAGGATAATACTGAGAGCCTCTGGGGTGATTATAATTCGATTGAGATTGACCATGAGGATAATAACCGCCCTGAGGATGAGTTGGCTGCTGATAGGTGGAACCCTGCGGAGCCTGATAACTAGGGCACAGCTTTTGATTTGGCTGCGACATCGAATGAATCGGCTGGTGGGCAGGGTTAATGGAATGAGCGGGCTGCCCTGAGTGAACAGGTTGACCCGACTGAGAGGGCTGCCCTGAATGAACAGGTTGACCCGGATAAATAGGCGGCGCTGGTTGCGCAGGTTGACCTGGCTGTAAAGGAGCCCCAGGTTGTACCGGATGGGCCGGTTGGCCTGGAGGCGGAACACCAGGTTGTACCGGATGGGCCGGTTGGCCTGGTGGAGGAATAGGGCTAGGTGTTTGCTGGTAACCGGCTTGACCTGGGGCGGAACCATAGGATGGTGTTGGCTGATGTGCAATGTTAGAAACAACAGGATACTGTGGTTGCATTGGTTGAGAAGGCTGGATTTGCCCCCCAGGACCATAGACCGGTCCTGGTTGGTACCCCGGCTGAGGCTATACAGGTTGACCGGAAGGGCTGTAATACTGTCCTTGCGGATTGTACGATGGCCCTTGCTGGCCTGCAGGATAGCCCTGCACGGGCTACCCTTGTGGGTCATAAGGATAGCCAGGTTGGCCAGAAGGTTGGCCTTGGAAAGGTTGCCCTTGCGGGTTATGAGCCTGGTTATAAGGTAAACCTTGAGCATGGAGGTAAGCCTCAGGAGCGGGTAGACGCAAAATGTCCCCGTGCTCATCATACTGACCTGGAAAAGCATACACGGGTGTACCATCCTGTGCATAGTGCGAAAAGTAAGAGCGGTTGGGATCTTGGGAGGATGGTCCAACCTCGGGGTTCAGCTGTAGCAGGGACAACCGATACTCCTCCGAAGAGATATTCTTCGGTACAGCAGTCGCTAGATAAATTTCTTCAGGAGACAGCATAGCCCTGAAGGAGGGTGCCGTGACAACGGGTGTAGAGGCGGCCACACAAACAGTGGGCCGAACGGGTACAGAAGTAACGGGCGTCTCAGGAGACACCCTCGGTGAAGGAGCAGTTGGCCTCGGAGAAGGAGCTGACACTCCCATAGAGGCAGCAGCGAAAATGATCTGACCCAAAGACCTATACCCCGGTGGTAATGAGGGACTGGCTGTTGACATAACAGTTGATTCAGAGTTGTCTCCCGGAAACAATATTCATGGGAAGAGCTGATAGTCTTCACCAGACGTTGGAATTTCCTCACCAGAATCACTCATGGTTGAGCCTGCCGCTAGATCTCGCAATAGACGGCGAGGACTAGGAGGAAAAACAACAGCTATAAAAGGCGAACCCGATGTAAGAGAAAGGAAATCAGCTCCTAATCTCAATTCAGACACAGGGTCCGAAAAGGGCCAATCGAACTCAACTGGTCCCCCAAAGGGTTGCTCAGAAAGAACCGGTCCCCCGTTAGGAAACTCGGAAACAACGGGCTGCTGTGGTTCAGCAGAGGATTGGGACACCTCTGATGAATCGTCCGTTTAAGGACTACCAGTAGACGAAACCGAGGGTTCCGCCACTGTGACAAAAACGACAAGAGAAAAGATCAAACACACACACGGGCTGAAAAAGAGTCAAGACACACGATCAAACGGTCAACAAGAAAAATCTAACAGGGCGTGTAATCGTGGGTGATTAATTTTTTACCACATTGAAAAATAAGAAACTTCACCATTTCATGTTTTAAGAGTCGAGAAACGGTAAAAAAGGTGACTCTATCTCTTTCAGATTTGACACAAGCGTGAAAGGACAAGCGCTTGGTGATCCTTTCAAATTTAGGGAGTCAGAAAAGATCAAATGACTGCTTAGGAATACTAGGCAAAAAGGGTGTACCAAATAACCGTGAACTGCAATATACACCTTGGTTTCAAAAATGAAAGAGAAATCAACCAAGGAATTTCCGTACGTGCAGGCAATCTCCCCGAACGATGTGTCCGGTGTATCACGAGTATAGGGCGGTAGACTCGGCTTCTTGTGGATAAAGGATTGAAACCTAGAGGGGTCTACCTTTATATACGTAACGGTACGGGGAGCACAAGTCCGTACTAGCGCTGTCTAAAGCCAAAAGGCGAACGACAACTACTAGGTTTAAAGACGCTGGAACACGTCTCTAGCCTAGACCTCTAAATGTGTTTCGTTAGATTTCAATTCTACCTTAGTGTAAATTGAGTAGATTTTCAAGTTGATCTTCAATTACGTTTCAGTTTTCAGGCCCTAACGAATGTGCTGTCTCAAAAATCTCCTAAATGCAAAACTACATGCCACAGTACATCATTTCGTTCGATGAAAACTAGCTACAAAAGAGTCGAGAGTTCTTTACACAAACAAAATGATCAGAAGACAATAAATGATATCTCTAATGCAACTAATGAAACTAAAAACTTTTCTTTCAAATTCACTAAATACTAGTAAAATAAAAAAGATTTCAATTTGCACTAATCAATCAAAAGCAAAAGAGATTTTTTTTTTTTTTCAATGTTTGATAGCTAGATGCACTAAACAAACCGAAAACAAATAAGAAGCAATTCGAGAAATGATATTAAGAGAGCAAAACCAACAAATTTCACTCAATGGCAGAAACAATCAGGTCTCAAATCGACAAAAAGTCTCTCAAAACCAAGAAAAGTCCCAAAGACGCCAATGAGCCCTATGATCTAGGCCCAAAACGAAGCAAGGCGAAATTCGAATGAAAACAAAATCAACCACTCAAAAAACACAACAATATGATAGACAACTGTCAAATGAATGCAAGGAAGCAATCCCACAGCCGACTGAACGAACAGAAACCAAAAACTCCCAAGGGAGGCTCGACTCACAAAGGCACCTAGATGCCCTAGGGCTCATATGCAAAATCGAAAGAAATAGGCAAACAACCAAAGGAAGGAGGTTACAACCAGTCAAACCAGGCTCCAGTGCACTCAAACAGCCGAAAAAACAAGATCAAAATCACAAGTCAGCCTCAGAAAGCTTGAAACACAGCAAACCCTAATAGCTCACAGGATTGGCACGACTGTGAGCTTGAAATTAGCGCCAGAAAGGCAATGGCGCGGGTGATACACAGGAAACCTGCGCCAATGGGCGCGACTGTCACGCTAAAAAGTGCGCCAGCTAAGTTTACTATGGAAAAAATAAAAAACAAGCAATCTCAGACACAGACAAGTGAAAACAAGGCTAAAACAAAGCCAAAAAAATAGGAAAATCCAGTCCAAAGAGTTGACCAAGCAAGCAAGACCAAGAAGTTAACCGGAAAGAGAAGACAAAACTCCAAGTTGTTCAGTCCGTAAACCAAACCGGAGATCGACTGAAGCAGCGTTGATCTACTCCGCTAATGCAGAGCAAAATCATTTCGAAGGCTATCTGGCTGTGCTTCAGAATCCGTCTATAGTTTACAAATCAAACAACAAGCTGAGTCCCCAGTGGAGTCGCCAAATTGTTGAGGAGGTAAATCCCCTCTTGGGATAGAGGCGATCCCTACTAGCCCAGATCGAGTCTAGCAACAATCAAACATGCTACAGTGCAGGTTCCTAATTGTAAATAAACCAACTTGCGAGGAAGGCTTACCTGGAATCCAACGCTATCGTCTGTAGAAGAGGTGGTGCTCTCGTTCCTTTGCCCTGGCAGATCACAATCCTCACGATCTCCGTGATCGGACACCTGCACATGCAAGAAACAACACAAACACAAGCATAAAATCCAGTACATACAACTATATGTCAGTCGAAGAGGACATAACTCATGAACATGATCAAGAACAAGAGTGGAACCATAACCGATAGTCGCTTATCATTAAAGAGTCAAAAGAAGAATACAACCATAGCTTCGACGCAACACTCTCCTTTAGCGGGTCGTCAGCACAACATGTCTCAATAAAGCCTGTCAGGGATGGGACAAGCCTCTCTCTCCGGATACTTGGCAATAGTCTCCTTGCTTGGATTTGGCCTTAGGGAATCAAGAAGGCTTTTGCAGCATGAAAGCTCTTGGGAACTTAGAAATTCTGCCACTCTTTGGAACTAGCTTGCAAATGGAAATGGGCAAGCTTTCATAGAAGGAGGAAGGGGAGTTGGGATCCCTATAATTATGGGATTGGCCCTATCAACAAGGAAGCTTCCATGAGAGGTGGCAAACCACTTCCTCTCTATAAAAATCCGTAGCCAAACCTCCCAACTCAAGATAGAAATCAGCCCAGTAATTTGTTAGGATGAAACTTCCGCCTTTTATTTTTAAAAAACACCTCTTAATATGGTTGGCGCGGGTGCGGCTCTATGACAGAGCGCCAACTGGCGCGCCCTCTTTGGAGGATTTCCCTCTTGGCGCGAGGGCTGAACTGTGGAACCGCACCAATGGAAAAAGAGCTATTTTTAGGGTTTTTTGCAGGGAGATGTCTTCAGGGCAATTAAAGCTCATCTTCAGAGGAATGCAATGAAAGTATTTTCAAGCCTTAACTCTTTCCACAGGTCACGGAATGATCCCTCCAATGTGCGGGATGGGGATTGTAGGGACGGTGACAATTTGCTGTGTAACACATCCAAATAACCTCATTTAGTTTTGTTTGGGTTTCCTCTAGGGTTCACTCCGTTTCCCTCCAGGAGATAGCCTTTCGCTACCTCATTTACAACAATTTTTCCTCTAATTTGTTGCTGTTTTCTGCACCACTTTCCAACAGATTTTGACCTTTAGATCCCTGTCCCTCCTGACCTTAGATCTATTGGCTATTTTGGTGTGTTTTAACTAGTTTTTTGCCTGCCTATAAACTACTTGTTGAGAGGCCCACCTCCTTGGGTTTAGATTATTGCATTATTAGCTGTTTATTTACTGTTATTTCAGTTTCATATATTGTTATCTGCAGGTTTATTTACAGTTACACAACACAATTTTTATTTTTCTCTACAAACGTCTGGGTTTAAAAATTAAAATTTAGACACTTTTCACACACACCCTAAGCGAAAAGGGCTTGGTTAACACCGCCAAGCAAAGATTCTAAAACATTGAAATCAATTGATCCTGCACCTCTTCACCCTTGTTTCGACATTGTAATCAGTTGATCCTGCACCTCCTTGCCCTTGTCGGTTTCTTTTTCCTTTGTGCTGTGTTTGTGTCATCACCATTGCGCCACCAAGGCGTTTATCCCGGAGACTTCTTGGCCTTCATCCTCAGTTTCTAGTAGGAAGACTTACTCGTCCGCGTAGGATTCGAGTTAGTCCTCCACCGAGTCCACACTTTGAATCTTCTTCTGGTTCATTGGGTTCTCCTTCTCGTTTCACCTTCGGTTCTCCCCTTGTCACCTTCACCATGTCTGGTGCAGGACCTAATGCTGGTGGTAACCCCAGACCTCATGCTGGGAATACCACTAGTGGGACCACAACGAACACTACCCTGGATGCGCCCTTGCTCCCCTTCATGGTAGGCCTCAGTCTTCCCGATTTTAACCAGTTGATAAATGACCCTATACACCATGACGCTAGTTGGCCTACTATGCCGACTAAGCTGCCTTCCGACATCCCCAAGTTTGAAGGCCTTGCTGGAGAAGATCCTACAAATCATGCTCGATATTTCCACATGCGGTGTTCGTCTAACTCCATTACCAAAGACTCTGTCCGTCTTCGGTTGTTCCAACGTACGCTTACTGGTGAAGCTTCTAAGTGGTATGTTGATTAGGCCGCTTCCTCTCATACCACATTTGCGACTCTTGCCTGGGCTTTTCTATCTTACTTCCAGCTTCCCCTTCGTTATGACACTGGTACCTAACTCTTGACTTCTTTCTGTCAATCGTCTGCAACCTGCCTATCTGACCATGTCTAGGAATGGCAGAGAAGAAAGAGCCTATGTCGAGCCGCCACCTTCGAAGACCGTGTCTACATGGACTGGTTCCTTAGATCTCTCTTGCCACCTATCGGGAAAGATGTCACATCACACTTTCCTCAAACCGAAGAAGCCTCTCTCCAAATTGCGTTAAAATATGACCTGATCTACGCTCAGTCGAGTTATGTTTATACCGTTCTACCTGATCTTCCTAGACTCGGTGGTGCCAACGCATCGGGGCATCTCACGCCGACGACGGTATCGTTGGAGCTCTCTCTGATCCATATGCTCAACCTCCCATGGGCTATGGTTTTCCTCAGGTGGGGGCCAGAACCTCCACTTTTTCGCCTCCCGGTAGCATGTATCCAAGATAAGACATGCCTCCTCCTTTTTCCCAACCTCCTGTTTACCACAATGTTACCCAACCTCCTTATTACCCGTATCCACAGCCTGGTGCTCCAACTCCTCCAACATTAGCACCACCTCCTCCCTTGCCTTCTCAACCCCTGCAACAGTAGCCACCGCCCCCTCAGGGGTAGGTGTATGCACAGTAGGCCGTGACTAATCCTCCTCCCTCCAAAAAGAAGAGGAAAGGCACTCAAAATAAATCTTCTCCCAGTAATCCTAGACCTAATCCTCAAAATAATGCTCCTAACACTCCTAACCAGCAACAGGGCACTCATCCAAAGTAGGACAGGCATGTTCACATGAACAAGCCTTGTTCTTGTTGTGGTGTTTATGGTCATTACACACATGATTTTCATCTTTTGCCACAAATGAAGCATATGTGGGAATCTCAAGCAACATTGCGAGGACAACAAGCCTCCCCTTCCGTCCCTCCCAATGCTTCGCCTAGCCAGCCGACTGTGCTTACTAATCCTTTCCCTTAGCAAGGATTTATGGCTACCCAACCACCTGAAGGTCAGGTGGCCACTCAACCTCTTCCATCTGGTACATCCAATTACCAGATTCTCATGATGAACTATGATCAACCTCTAACCGTAGACATCAATCTTCAGACTCGGTCTCGTCAGTACAACAAGCCTCCCGCTACGTCTATCCCCGAGCTGCCTCCTTCAGTCTCTACAGAGCCTCTTTCGACAACTAATGGTCCCTTGCAGATCCCTCAACCTAAGGCAGTGGTTCATACCAAGATCCCTAAGGGACCACTACGCCGAAATGCTGCTTCTGGCAAAGCTGTCCATTCGTATAGCATAGTAGATGATTTGGCGCAATCTCCTGCTGCCATTTCAACGCTGGAACTCCTCTAGTCGTGCCCTTCACAACGAAAATCTCTACTATTTTCCATGGGAGCTGTAGATCCTTCTGACGATCGATTGATTGTCTTTGATGTTGACCGGTCAGAACATCCTCCTTTCCCTGCTTCCGCCGCTTTCCAAATCCCAGTCAAAATCTGGAACGCCAACGTTTCTCAGTGCATCATTGATGAGGGGGCATCCACCTGTGTGATGTCTGCTTCGGTTTGGAAGCAACTCGGATCACCTGAGTTGGCTCCTTCCACGATCACTCTCCGAGTGTGGGATGGCCACACCTTCCAGCCCATTGGCATATTCTGCAATTGTCTTATTACTCTTGCGGGAAAGACTGTTTGGATTGACGTAAAAGTCATAGATGCCCCCTTAGATTACAACATTCTATTGGGTCGTGGCTACACTTATGCGATGTCTGCTGTCCCTTCCACAGTCCACCGCAAGATGTCCTTCCCTCATAACGGAAAGATAATCACCATTGACCAGTTGACATATTATGAATCGAAGTCTTAGACCTCCCCTGAGTCCACCATCTCTTCGGTGGCGAATAAGCAAACCGTCGATCCTTTGACCAGTGTCTCACTCGGAGTCTACAAATATTCCTCATTGCTTGGTACATTCCCTAGTTTTCCTCCTCCTGTCTCTGATCCCATCTCATCTAATGTTTGCATGATGCAATCATCTCGGGCTGCCCTCAAGCGACCCGCCTCGGCTAGTCAACAACGTCCTCGCCCTCCGCAGCCTACTCCTAGCCCTTCGATTCAGCCTTCTGGACATCCTCCTCCTGGCCCTTCAGCTGGTATCCATGAGCCTCTTTACCCTCCTAGAACAGTTTCTCCAGGTCTTAACCATTTAGGAGCCGTCCCGCCTGGCCATTACCCCTCTGGTTAGATACCATTTCTAGCTCCTCCCCCAGGAGTGTACACGACACCTATCATGGCCACCCTCTCTCTTCCTAACCTGACCCTTGGGATTCTTGTCTAGTACCTTGATCCTCCAGCCGCTACCCTGCCTGGTCAACCCAAACCTTATCTTGCTTTGACCCCGGTTCAACCGGCCCCCATGACTTCTCCCATTGCAATAGTGCCTCAACCACCTCAACAGGAACCACCTCCTGTTACGACCACTTCGGGTAAGAAGGGCAAAGCTCGCAAGAGGGCCTCCAAGGACAAGGCTGCCCCGATAGACCCTGCACCTCCCCCGACCGCAAAGCCCTATGCTTTGTGTGATGTCGTCGGCCATGCCACCCATAACTGTCCTGAACTGCCCCGTATCAAGCCCATGGTTAAAGTTGCGTTCCCTGAGTCTACAGTCCATGAAGCCTTTGTTTCTTCCTCGATTGCAGCCAAGAATCCTAAAACTATTCACACCAACCAACCCTGTGCTTTGTGTGATCTCCATGGTCGTTATTCCTACCATTGTCCCCGCCTTACACATTACTCCACCTTTTTCGAGGCAGTTCGGGAGTACGATATTGAACAGAACCAATCTGCCTCTCCCGTACTTGCGTAGTATGCTGCAGGCCAGACTAAGGATTTATCCGCTCCCATTGACATTACCCCTCCTGATGTCGAGATGACGGAGCCTGCGGCTACCATCCTCTACCTATCATCATCCATGAGACCCTCGGTGGAAGCTCCCTGTGAATCTTCCCCTGTTGTTTCGCTTGACCTCCCTTCAACGATCACCCTGGGCTCAACATCAGTAGATCCCTTATCTGCTTTCTCTTACATCATTCCCCATGATGATGTGCATGTGAACCTTTATTTTCATGATGATGAGTCATGTAGCTTCGCTGCGTCATGTGGTCTCCCTTCCTCCAATAACTCCATCTTCTATTGTGATGATGACATCATGGAAGCCATGACCACCCCTGACTTCATCTTTCCCACCCATAAACGGGATGGCACCATCTGTGCCTATGGTGACTTTCATAGCCTGAGCACAAGCTACACCTCCGGTAGCTCCCACACTCCACCTCACCATCAGCGTGTGAGTAGTAGACATCCTACCCAGATCACTCCCTCCAGTGGAGTGCGTTCGATTTCTACTTTGCGCTCAGGTTGCTAGCATTGTTCATCATCCTCCCATTTATTGTCTTGTGGCACCTTTGAGATGGACCTCTTGTCCACACCTTATATCGGTTTTGCTAATGATGCAAGTCGCTACTCCAGGAATCTAGCCTCGACAGGTTGGGCCATCTTTACCCCCTTGCACTCCCTTGTTCTATCGAACAATGTATGCATTGGTACTGCTACCAATAATCAGGCTAAATATGATGCAGTGCGAGGTTTATTAGCCGATGCCCTTTCACATCGCATCCTCCACCTTCATGTTCATTTAGATTCCTTGCTTCTTGTCATGCAATTGAATGGTGTTTATCGTGTGCATAATCCTATCCTTTTTAGAAGATATTTACGAGTGAAACTTTTGATGCGTGAGTTTGAAATCATCACATTCAGTCATGTACCTAGAGCACAAAAACACTATGTAGATAGCATTGCAAACCATATTCTAGATTGGAATTTAGCACATGCATTTAACACAAGACAATAACATAAAACTATCAAAATGATGCATATCCATAATATGTGTTGTATAAAATGTTTTAGAGTCCATCAACTCTGATACATATGACATGCCCATAGCATGTTACAAAAACTCAAAACTGGGGGCACCACTTGCCCCTACACACTAATCATTATCTGGAGGATCCTGAGCCAATGGCTTTGTTCCCACAGCTTGTAGATCATGCATCCCCTGTCCGGCCATCGCCATGTGCCGCATGACCCCTCGCCACTCTGAGGGTAGAGCAATACATGGCTCTATGTACTGGTCCTCTATGTCTTGCCAGCCGCGCTCTGAAACACCAGTAAGAAGCCTATCACATATACGACGAATGTCCTCCAGGAGGGCTGCTGCCTCCTCATTTTGCTGCGCCCTCGATCCACTAGGTCCTGCAGCTCTTGATATTGCAGGCCGTCCCATATACCCAGCCGGTTTTACCGGTGCTGTATCTGCATACCAAAAGTGGAAGAATCAGTACCATATACAATATTCTGAAACTTTACAATGCACAGAAAAATATTAGAAATTTGTCACTTACCATCGGGCCCCCACACTCGACCAGGAGGCAGTGGCAAATCTAGGTCCCCAAAATAACTCATCCCACTATAGGGATAGTCGTCCATGTACAATGGCATCTAATCCCAATGCGCAAAGAACTTGGGTTGGAAGACTCGTCCGACTGCCCCACCTCCTCCTCTGCACAGTAGTTGCCCCCACTGGCACATCTTAGGCTCTCTCGGGCCCCCATCCTGGAGCTTTTTATGAGGTCAAAGTGTCAGGATCTTCTCAAAGAAGAGCGAGAAAAAAACTATACCATATGCACAATCACGGTTCACTTTCTGCCTACATAGTGACAACTGTCGTTTAAATGACAACAACATCATCTGGGCCCACCCATAGTAGGTCCCACCCAAAACACTCTCCACAAGCATCATCTGCCCTCCAGTGATGTGGTGGAGTGCCTGGTTTCCCAAGATCTGTAGCACCGCTATGGCCACAACACGGGTCTTTAACCTCTCTAGATCCTCAATGGGTATCCGAGTCCCCTTGACTTGGAAACCTGGTCGATAATGGCGCTCTACAAACTCCATGATGTTCCGCCCTCGCAGTAACACTGGCTGCGTATTCCCAACCATCCCAAGTGGTGGAAGACCAGTCAGAAAATATATATCCTAGACCGTTAACGCGATCCGATGCCCCTACACTATAAATACCTCATGGTCTAGATCCCAATAGCTGACAATCCGGGCCAATAAGGGCTCTCCAAGTCTCATCAATGGGTTCTCCACAAACTTCAGAACCCCAAACCTGGCCAATGCACTGCGGACACCCTGATCCTCCCGGATCTTCGATCGTAATGTGCCCAGGTCTCTCTCTCTCCAGTTGATCCGTAATTCTGCCATATCTGCACAAAACCATCCTACTTGTCAGTGTACAGATATGAAATATTGTATTCAAACACAAAAACCCAGTTCTCAGCCAAAAAACAGCATAGAAAAACCTCTCCTTGTCAGGTCGCACTGTTTAGGCCCAATCCTAGGATAGGTCGCAGTTTTCTGCCCAAAACCTGCTACCTAGGTTGCAGTTTTTGCCCCAAAAAAGTGCGACCCGACCGTGCAGAGGAGCAAGGGTCTGTTCCTGAGCTCTGGGGACCTAAACTGAACTTTCAATCCACTGAAATGAAAGAGTAGCGTTAGGCCTCTTACCTGCAACTGACGGATCTCGATTCCAACGGTTGGTTTGTTCGTTACGATCGCCGCAAGATTTAGGGCCTTCTCTCCTCTCTACATTCACCACAACTCCACATGCAAATGAGTGAATTTGGAGGGAAAATGCCTTATTAAAAGAGAAACCCCTGATTTTTCTTTTGCCTACTGCAGCCAAACCGTAGATTAGTTTTCCAAACCGTCTGTATTGTCGGAAAGCTCTTACCGAGCCCTCAAATGGGTATCTGTTTGTTTTTCGACATTTGATACTTCACCAGGACACATTTTGTCCAAGAAGGGTCACTTCACCACTCCTCAAAATCGAATTTATTCACCTGCAACACTTGTACTTGGGGGCACCCCTTTGCCTTCATACTTGTCCATGTATGTGTTAAATAATTTGATGTTTTTTTCATTGTTTATTTTTACTTTCATTTAAAATTTTTCATTTTAAATTAGCAGTGGGTGGGGGAAATCCCAATATTTACTTTGCCAAAGTAGACTTAGTGTCGCCCATAAACCCTTTAAACTAACGCCAGGGTGATCAAGGCCATTTTTATTTATTTTGGAACTACTTTGTATTGATATGAATGATTTTACATTAGCAGAAGGAGATTATTAATATATATATGAAAATGGGTATCTAATATGTACTTTATATTTAAAATGTTAAGAGGTCATTGAATTCCTATTAAGCCCTGGAACCTATTTTTCTATGTTGTTATGATTTTTAATTATTCCTAGAATAATTTTTAAATGGGAATCCCTCATTTTATAGATAGAAAACTTGGAAAGAAGCTTGACTGATGCTCACAAAATTAGCCATAAATAGAGTTTGTTTGTACCTTGCCATTATCCTACTACCTCGAAATTCGATTGGGATGAAGATCACCTTGATATCTTGTTAGGGTGACATCACCTAGATATCCCATTGAGATATGGTGACACCACCTTGTATGAAATTATGACAATGGGAGTGCCCCACAATGTCCATGTCGGTGATATTCTTTCACCCCCTTTTTTATAGAGTATCTTTACTAGTGTTGAGGAGGTAAATCCCCTCTGCGGACAGAGGCGATCCCTACTAGCCCAGCAGGGGTCTAGCAACAAACAAACAATGCTATGACGCAAGCTCCTAGTTACGAATGAAAGACTGGGGATAAGAGCCTACCTGGATTCCAACGCTAGATCTGAAGAAGAAGATGTCCCCGTCCTTCAGCCCTGGCAGATCACAATCCTTCCACGATCTCCGTGGGTGAACACCTGCACACAGAAGAAACGAACAGATACATGCATAGGAACCAGCATACGTAACTAAACATCGGTCAGAAAAGATATTACTCGCATTAACATGATGGGAAAAGGAGTGGAACCATAATCATAGTCATCTATTAAAATGATAAACGAATAGAAGTTACAACCAAGTTCTGACGTCGCAGCTTCCTTCGAACGGGTCTCCGGTCGTCCACGTCTCGCAAAGCTCGCCAAGGGAAAGGGGAACCTCTCCAGAGTCTCGTAACAATGGTCTCCTCGCTTAAATGGGCCTTAAGGGAAAGAAGGGATTCTTTACAACACAAAGGCACTTGGGAATAGGGAGATGCAAAGCTTCAGCACTTCAAGACTAGCTTGCCATGGATCTGAGCAGGCTTTTATAGATGGGAAAGGAGGGAGTTGGGATCCCTATTATTATGGGATTGGCCCTATCAACAAGGAAGGTTCCATGGGAGGTGGCAAAACCAATTCCCTTCCATAGAAATTCCGCTGCCAAACCTCCCAACTCAAGATAGGCAGTGGTTTGTGAGTTTGTTTGAACTCAACTTCCGCCATCCATATTTAAAAAACAGTCCCTAAAATGGGTGGCGTGATTGCTGCTCTATGACAGAGCGCCAAGTGGCGCGACCTCTTTACAGGATTTCCCTGATTGGCGCGAGCACTGAACTGTCTACCCGCGCCAATGCAAAAAGAGCTATTTTTCATGGATTTTGCAAGGAGATGTCTCAAGGGGAAATGAAGCTCATACTCAGAGGGATGCATTGATGATGTTTTCAAGGCATGACAGTGTTCACAAGTCACATAATGGGTCCTCCATTGTGCGGGACGGGGAATGGTAGGGACGGTGACAAATTACTGTGTAACAGATGCCCCCTAAAGCATGAGGCCCGAGAGAGAGAGGGGTGAAATGCTTTACGAGAACATGTCCAACTGAAGGCCCGCCGTCGGAAAACCTGCACAGACAGATACAACTGATATCTCAAGTATATGATGTATATATATGGTATGGACGCAGCCATCCGAACAGAGTATGCTATAATCCGGATCCAGGGTATGGGCGCAGCCATCCAACTAAGATCAAACAAATAGACTCGGGTATGGTCGCAGCCATCCAATCATTGAGTCATGTGCAGAAGAAACGAACAGATACATGCATAGGAACCAGCATACGTAACTAAACATCGATCAGAAAAGATATTACTCGCATTAACATGATAGAAAAAGGAGTGGAACCATAATCATAGTCATCTATTAAAGTGATAAACGAATAGAAGTTACAACCAAGTTCTGACGTCGCAGCTTCCTTCGAACGGGTCTCCGGTCGTCCACGTCTCGCAAAGCTCGCCAAGGGAAAGGGAAACCTCTCCCGAGTCTCGTAACAATGGTCTCCTCGCTTGAATGGGCCTTAAGGGAAAGAAGGGATTCTTTACAGCACAAAGGCACTTGGGAATAGGGAGATGCAAAGCTTCAGCACTTCAAGACTAGCTTGCCATGGATCTGAGCAAGCTTTTATAGATGGGGAAGGAGGGAGTTGGGATCCCTATTATTATGGGATTGGCCCTATCAACAAAAAAGGTTCCATAGAAGGTGGCAAAACCACTTCCCTTCCATAGAACTCCCGCAGCCAAACCTCCCAACTCAAGATAGGCAATGGTTGTGAGTTTGTTTGAACTCAACTTCCGCCATCCATATTTAAAAAACAGTTCCTAAAATGGGTGGCGCGATTTCTGCTCTATGACAGAGCGCCAAGTGGCGCGACCTCTTCACAGGATTTCCCTGATTGGCGCGAGCACTGAACTGTCTACCCGCGCCAATGCAAAAAGAGCTGTTTTTCATGGATTTTGCAAGGAGATGTCTCAAGGGGAAATGAAGCTCATACTCAGAGGGATGCATTGATGATGTTTTCAAGGCATGACAGTGTTCACAGGCCACATAATGGGTCCTCCATTGTGCGGGACGGGGAATGGTAAGGACGGTGACAAATTACTGTGTAACAGATGCCCCCTAAAGCATGAGGCCCGAGAGAGAGAGGGGTGAAATGCTTTACGAGAAAATGTCCAACTGAAGGCCCGCCGTCGGAAAACCTGCACAGACAGATACAACTGATATCTCAAGTACATGATGTATATATATGGTATGGACGCAGCCATCCGAACAGAGTATGCTATAATCCGGATCCAGGGTATGGGCGCAACCATCCAACTAAGATCAAACAAATAGACTCAGGTATGGTCGCAGCCATCCAATCAGTGAGTCATGTACATAATGATAATAATCCACAATCGCAGCCTGGATTACAACAGACACAATCCAGGGTCTTGCGCTCCATCTCGACCCAACAGAGTACAAGTTCGAGCATGTGAATATATGAGCTGAAGTCGAACATGCAAGAACATCGTCTGATTACCAGCCAATGATGAAAGTTGTTAACAGACGCGAGAGAATCCACCAATAATGACAATGGTCCTCAAGGTACTACAGGTACAATCTACGGCGTGTGAATAAATGAGTTGACGTCGAACACCCGCAGAATCATTCGATCGGAAGTCAATGATGTAAACTTCACGTCGAATGCGACGAACCTGCCATTGAGGCATGCAGGCTCCAAGGTACCATCAGGAGTCTCTAGACCAACTTCCTGGATAATGAGTTGAAGTCGACAGGAAGTGACCTTAATCGAAGGTGGGCCATAATGATTCCCACATCATCGACACGAGACAGAGAAACATAATGTTTTGTTGCGAATCAGGATCATATGAGAAACAGAGGAAGGTTGATATTTGCAGAGGCCAACTTCTCTTGAACATATGAACGGCACGACAATGGACTTGGCAGTATTTGACATCAACGGATCAAAGGTCATGGTGACGAGGCAGTGAACAGATGAGAGGTCAAAAGAGATTACCCAAACCCATGGAAGCAAAGTGAAGCAACGAGATGAGATGTCCCCAACCCGACACGAATGCAGACAAGTGCCATGTTCAAGAGCGACATACTGCCGACGACTACGACGATGGTTCCATTTTTCCCCCACCATTTCTGGCGAGTACCCCAATTATTTTTGATAACAAGCTTGAAGGGGATAGCATATGCTTGTGATATAAGTCCGCCCTTCGGGCGAATCCATCCTAGTGCATTTAACGAGTCTTAGGAAGGAGAAACTCGGAGAACGTCATTTCGACGAAATCCAATGTCATCAGGGTTTAACGAGTCTGACAAAGGAAGAACTCGGCGTCTTTTCATGTTTAGAGAGTTTGAAAAGACAGCGGAAAAGAAAACTCCACGAGTCCCTTTTCGTAAATAGTTCCCCAGATCCGAAAAGGTAGAAAACAATATCCGGGAAAACCTCCTAGTCGCGATAGGCTAGGGTATTCCTTTTTCGTAATCAATCCATCCCAGCCCGAAAAAGGGTTAAACTTATACTGGGCGGATGTCGATTCGTGTCCATTTTAACAAGATCGAAACGACAAGGGCCTCGGCGATCTTTTCATATTTAGAGAGTCAGAAAAGAGCTGAAAGATGACTCCACAGTGACTTTTTCGTGTATTTACCGAGTCCGAAAAAGTATAAAATACAACTCGTTTCCACCTTTTAAGTCGCAAAAACCTGACGCTGCACATACCCAACAAGCGTAAAATCCATTTTCGACATAATACATGCAAATATTTGACAAAAAATAACTTTTAAAGCTCATTTAACGTCGAAAAGTTATAAATATGTCTAATGGTAAAAAAATAAAATTACTTTTTACTATTTACCTTGTGGAGAGCAACAGTGGTCCATTTGTAGCAGAATCTTCCGACGGCGATTGCGACCAATCCAGGCAACCATTCAGCGTCTCGTCTGTGACAGGTAAGTGGCGCTCCTTTTCTCTTTCTTTCCATACATTTTTTAATGATTTTCCCTTAGAAATCAGCTCTGTAAGGGCACTTTTGAATTTTTAGGGCCGGGCCAAGTGGCGCGGGTATCGGGCACGGACCCGCGCCACTTAGCTCTTTTTACCAAAGGGCCCGCGCCACATGGCGCGACTGTCAGCAAAACAGTCGCGCCAGCGGCGGAACCCAAATTTCCGCCTAAAATTCTACTATTTATGCCAAATTTCTTGAATTTTGAAGCTCACAAAAGATCTAATAAGGGGTTTTGGACCATGTGAATGCAAATAAACAGTCAGAATGGCAATCGAATGGAAGGAACGAGAACACGGAGATGAGGACGAAGAGGCCATGCAAAGCCAAGCATGTATGAATGCTCTGAGAGACTGTGGCTTAAAAAAGTTCTTCCTCACGCCCTGCTTACGAGCTCAGGCTGAGCTCCTCCAATATCTGATCAACCTCTGGGATGAAAATGACCAAGTATTCAGAATACGAGACCAGGTGTTGGAATTGGAGGTCACTGATATTTATTTTGTTACTGGATTATCCCGCAGGGGTCCAATCCCTGTACTGACTGGGAGCAGACCATCAGGGGAAAAGATGGAAGAAGTAATGGCGCGGGTGTGTCGTGGGGCACAAACAGGAACAGGGAGTAAGAAGGTATACATCTCAACCATCCCTGACCTAGCACTGAGAGTTGTACTCCACACCATTACGCGGGCTGCCGGATCGCAGGCACCGCACGAGGCTACAAAGACTCAACTCTTACTGGCCTCAGAATGCATGGGTCCCCAACTGTATGATTGGGCAACAGCTGTCACGATCAACATGAAAAGGCAGCTTACAAAGTGCAAACAGAACAAACTGAAGCAGTTTGGGTATGGTTCCATCTTGGTATCGTTCATTCTGGAACGCATACCAACCTTCCAGGGCCAAGAGACCCATGTGGCGAGTCTGGTACCACGAGAGCCGAGGATGGCTCGCTGGGCAGCACTGATGCCCAGATCTGGAGGCGGGAAACAGATGTCCTGGAAGCCCGAGTTCTTCAGGTGGTTACGGCGCCAACTGATCGTTGTGGAAGATTGGCCCTATGCGGGAACTGACTTTACAGGGGACCCAGATCTCCCGCTACCAGAAGGAGACCACTGGGATGAAGAGCTAGGTAAGACCTCATATTTTTGATTTTATGTTTATGTGTTTTTTTTTATTAATACACACTTGTCTTAACACAATTATATATGCATGCAGATGTAGGACCTGAGAGACCAGCCGGGATGTCTCCTATCTTCCGGAGGACACAACTCGCCCCTGAGATCCAGGGGGAAGGCACCGGAGGAGAGGCACTGGTTCAGAACCTCGAGGGGATCGTCCATGGGATCCCAGACTATGCCCGACTGTCAGATGTACCGATGGAGTACCAGTGCCATACGGTGGGAGTTCCAAACCGGCTCCACCGAATCCTGAGGCGGCTAGTGCGTGCAGTGACGTGCTATCATGAGCACCATGCTGATTAGTCTCTAGGATTTAGCCACACCTATTTTTGAGAGACACAGTGTCTCCGGATGTATTAAGACAATTATGTATATTTTTTGAGTTTTATGTGACACACTTCTATGTAAAAATTTCGATATCTATATATATGCATATCTATTTCTGGATGAGTCTTCTTTACATGTGATGATGATTTATAAATTGCGCAAATGTCTATCTAACACCAAATTTGCTACTGCATCTGTTAATGTATTCAAATGCCTGGGTATATGATGATATGTAATATATTCAAAATTCCTTTCGAGTAATCGAATACGCAAATACAATCGTAAAATGGACGGGTTTCTTACCGAATAGTGCCCGTTCAGCTGCAACACTACAAGCTGTGAATCTAGGTACACGAGCAATTCACGGATACCAAGGTTTACTGCCTCGGTTAATAATTCCAACACGGCGCTATATTCCGCGATATTGTTCGTAGTACGTCCTAAACACACACCTTGCAGGTCGATCAACTCACCAGCAGGATCATAGATTACCCAGGCTACAGAAGACAGATTCCTGGTACTGCGGGAGGCACCGTCCGCGAAACCAACAAATGGATGAAAAGACATCTGCACAACCAGGAAGACCCGATCAGCAGAAAGATGTTTACAAAGCACACCACACCATGCACACAAATGACAATCACACACCTATGTACACACACTACACCAAAAATCATTTCAGGCGTAGTACTTCTTAAGGTACAGCCCATTTCTGGGCTGCGCCAATGGAACTCCTTCGTAGTCTATAAGCTCGTAGGCCCCATTTTTCAAAACACGTTTTACTATATAAGGCCCGTGCCACATGGGCTGGAGCTTCCCGGCACCAAGCTTGTCATGTGCCTGATCGTATAAGAGGACTAGGTCTCCTTCGATGAAAGAACGGGGAGAAACAGATTGATCAAAATGAGATTTGACCCTCTTCTTTTGTGCTTCGATGGTCAAAGCAGCTAGACGGCGGGTTTCATCCAATCGTTCGAGATACAGAAGACGCTCTTCCTCAGGAGAAGTATCCGGTAAGAGCTCCACAGCTAATTTGAGCGAAGGAATTTCACATTCAACCGGCAAAGTAGCTTCCAGACCGTACACCAGTTGGAATGGTGTGAATCCGGTTGCACTTTTAGCAGATGTTCGGTACGCCCAGAGAGCTGAGAACAGTTGGAGATGCCAACTGGATTTATGAATCCCAACTATTCGTTGAAGCATAGTGACCAAAACCTTGTTCACCGCTTCAACCTGACCGTTCGCTTGAGGGTAGTATGGCGTTGAGCTGTCGTGACGCAGGCCCAACGCAGCTGTCAGCTCCGCCATCATGTAATCACGGAAATGAGTACCGTGATCAGTGATGATAGCTTGAGGAACCCCGAATCGTGCAATAACATGGTTGAATAAAAATGAAGCAGCCGTTCTTCCGTCAGCAGCAAGTGTAGGCATCGCCTCGGCCCACTTTGTGAAGTAGTCGACGGCGACAATGATATACGCATGCCCCCCGGCCGAGTGAGGGTTACACGTCATAAAATCCACGCCCCATTTCGCGAAAGGGCCGACGGTAATAACGGGATGCAAAGGTAACGGCGGCGCGCGCATCTTGCGCTGGAAAATCTGGCACGGATGGCATTTTCAGACTGCAGTGATACAATCCTTGAATATAGAAGGCCAGAAATAACCTGCCCTCAGAATCTTTTGGGCAGTGGCATATCCGGACATGTGTCCACCACAGGCGCCACTGTGGCAGTCATTCAAGACTTTCTCGGCCTCGTCCAAGGTAAGGCATCGTCGGAGCACCGAATCTACTCCAATACGATATAGGGTATCTCCCACTATGCGGTAGGGTTGGGACTGGTGCCGAATCCGACGGCGTGCAGCTTTATCCAACTCAGACCGGAATGTCGCGGTCTGAAGATACACTATAATGTCACCGTACCAAGGATCACGAGTATCGATAAGAAACAGCGTTTCGTCCGGTATATGATCTTCAGAGTGTTCAGGAAGAGAGTCTGTAGGGAGAGAACATATCAAATCCGCGAAGACCAGTGATTTAGTTGACTTGGCGGTGGTGAACTCCAAATCAAACTCCTACAGGATGACGATCCATTTGGAGTACTTGCCCCCTAGTAATTGTCTAGAAAGAATATACGTCATAGGGTTGCAGTCTGAAACCACTGTTATCGTGCGCAAAAGGATGTAATGGCGAAAGCGTTGTACGGCGTGTACGGCTGCTAAGGCCAACTTCTCGACATGTGCATAGCGCGTTTCCGGGTCGAGAAGGTTCCGAGAGAGGTAATAAACAACATGTTCATCACCGTTCTTGTCATCCTGCACCAAGACCATGGCGATGGTGCTTAATGCGGCGGCTAGATACAAAGTCAAGTCGCGGTGGTAGTCCGGAGGACGAAGCAACGGAGCATTGACGAGCAATGTCTTCAGCTTCTCAAAGGATTCTTGAGCGATTTCGTCCCAATGAAAGGGAACATTTTGCTTTAACAAACGAGTGAATCCCTTGGCCACCTCGGCGTAATTCGGGATGAAGCGTCTAAGAAAATTCGCTTTCCCTTGCAGACTCTGCAACTGATAAAGGGAGGAGGGTGACGGGAGATTTATAATGGCCTCAACCTTCAGAGGGTCGAGGCGAATTCCATCTTTCGAGACTATAAAGCCTAAAAGACGGCCAGAATCGACGCAGAAGACGCACTTATGAGGATTGAGCCTAATGTTGTAGCGTCTACAGCGAAGAAATATCTGGCGAAGATGTTCGGGATGATCCTCTCGCTTACCCGAATGGGCAGGCAAGTCGTCCAGATAAGGCTGGACAATATGGCGAATATCATGAAAAGCATATGACATCGCACGTTGAAACGTGGCGCCAGCGTTCTTTAAGCCGAACGGGAGTTTTTTATATGCAAAAGTGCCCCACAGACAGATGAATGTGGTCTTATGTTGATCCTCAGGTGCAATGTTAATCTGGTTGTAACCTGAGAAACCGTCCATTAAGGAGTAGATCTCACTTCCGGCGCAATCGTCGATAATCTGATCGATAAACGGAGTGGGATAATTGTCCTTAGGACAGGCGCGATTGATATCGCGATAATCTACACAGACTCGAATGGTACCCTGCTTTTTATCGACAGGGACGATATTGGACACCCATTATGTAAGGGGGATAGGATAAATAAACCCCGCGTTCAGAAGTTTTTCAACTTCTGCCTTGATAGCGGCGGCTTTCTGAGGATGCATGGGACGCAAGCGTTGGCGCACGGGTTTCGCACCTGGATAGGTTGGAATCTCGTGCACGACAATACTAGGATCAATTCCCGGCATTTCCTCGTAGGACCACGCAAAAACATCTCTGAATTCTTTGAAAAGTTCCGTATAGAACTGAATCTCCTCGGGAGAATAGGTTACACCCACATGAATGTTCTCAACAATCCCTGGTTTAACAGAGATGTTGATAGGAACCGTTTGAGTAATGTTACTCAGATTACCCTCCGAAAAGACCTCGTGCGTCAAGATCGGTGTTTGAAGAGGAGGGGAAGGAACCTGAGTAGCATAGCGCTCGAGACAGTCAGTCATTGCCCCCAAGCTAGGCATAAACGAGGAACGATGATGCCCATCGCCCCAGGGTAGCTCCTCAAGAGACATAGTTTCAATGATAGCCTCATCTGAAGGAAAAGTCTCTCTAAGAGGATCAGGTGAATCAGCCTGACCAAGCCAGGGGGATTGTGAGTAGACGTCGAGAGCCATGCTCATCGGAGCATGCTGAGGAGGTGGAGGGTCCGATGCGGCAACAATCTCACAGTAGCTGATCTCTACTGGCGTTAAAGGCATGGATTCTCCAAACTCATATACCTGCTCAGGTGTAGGAATCAGCCAGGGGTCATCACTCCTGGACAACATGTTAACTTGAGCGGTATTCGGTGGCGGCGCAGGGAAAATACCCATGAGGACTGGGTCTTTGAAGAGACCGGGTCCTATGCTGTCTGGGGGATTCGGAATTTGATCCACATACGGCACGTTGTTCTCGGAGCTCGAGGTAAAAAATGACAACTGGTCTACTGTGACAATCTTGCCCTCGTGAGGGAACTTGATGAATCGAAAGACAGTAGACGGCACGCAGAGCATGGCATGGGTCCAGCTGCGGCCAAGAAGTATATTGTAGTTGAGTTTAGCGTCGACTACTTCTACTTCTACGTTGACAGTTTTTCCTTGTAATGTAATCGCAAGACTCTCGAGAACTCCCAGGGGTTTAGATTCCCGACCATCAAATGCCTCAAGGGCATTGGGAGATGACGACAAAGTTGGAGAGCCGATGGCCTTCCAACAGGCGGAGGACATAACACAAGTAGATGCACCCTCATCTACGACGGCTCTGTGAACGTTCAGACCGTTAATCCCGACTTGAATAACCAAAGCGATTTGATGTGGAAGCCAGGGAGTAAAATTCTCCAGATCAAAGGTGAGAAGGCTCGAGTCGGCGGGATCGATACCACCGATGGCAGACAATAAAGCCTTCCGTTGTGAAGGACAACTCTGAAGAACCTCAAGTGCAGACATCGCACATGGCGCCTGTGCCAGATCCTCAACAATACTGTAATGTTGAGCGGCACGAGCATTTGGATTATAAGAGGATCTCCGAAGAACACCCTTGGGAGGTGGCTTCAAAACGGGTTCGAGAGTCGGCTTCTCGATTTCCAATGAACCAGAAGCAGGTGGGGGAGGCGGTCCTTCCGCCACTGCCTTCCCGGGTGCCTGCTGCTGACTATTGTAATCCTTCGATCTCGTAGCGATAGTGATAGGTGCATTAGTCTTCATCATGAAAACCTGAGACCCAAACGGTGCAGATGATGAACCTTGTTCGACCATCTGGGTCTGCTGAGATGGAAATGGCTCTTTTAAAACAGCCGGAGTTCCCTTCGAGCCTTTAAGAAGTTGACTGATTTCGGATCATCGTGGACAATCCTTAGTGTAATGGTCACCTTCACAGATGAGGCAAGGAAATTTCGGCTTACGTTGGGAGCCATCCTCAGTTCGAGTTTTAGATTCCGGTTTCGGGGCATCAGATTTTGATTTGCCTTTGCCCTTCTTCTTCCCCTTGGAGGATTTGTCTGCGGGATTGGCCTGAACAGCATTTACCTCCGCGGATTTACCAGAATCGGATGAGGCGGGATTAGCAGAGGTATTGTTGGAAGAATTAGCCTTCTGCTTCCCATTCGAAGACTTCTTCGAATTTTGAGAGACGGAACCAATGACGCCATCCACCGTAGGGGTAGGCGGGGTCTTTTTGGCTTCGGGCCGTGGAGCATCAGGCAGGATGTCATAAAGCGTGCCAGATTGCGAATAAACAAGATCCAGGTACTGGGCACGCGTGATAGCTTGTTCCTCCGTCACACACGCTCCCATCGCGATATCCTGAGCGATTTTATTCACAAAGGAGGTGGTGAACCAGTGAGTCAAAATCTGATCAGGTATGTGAAACTTGATCAGTCGACGACGGCGCCGCCACTCATGGATGTGATCCGAGATGTGAGTGGCCGAGTCCTGCTTCAGGGAAGACAGGAGGTGCGTCCCAGTCTCATACCGGACTGGTAACTGGAAATGCGTGAGGAAAGCCATAGCTAACGAGTTGAAATCCTGAAAAATGCCACGGGATAGCTCTATGTACCACTTAGCAGCAGCTCCTGTTAACGTACGCTGGAAAAGACGCAAACGAACCGAATCGTCAGTCCAAGAGTTAGACGAACACCAGAGGTGATACGTCATCACATGCGCCTGGGGGTCTTCGCCAGATTTGCCCTCAAACTTGGGACAATCTCCTGGTATCTTGGTTGGAACCGGAGGCCAATATGGATTATGAGAAATCGGATCATTGGTCAATTTTGAAACGTCCGGCAGATCCAAGGTAGCCAGGAACGGCAATGGAGGGTTAATTCCCATGCCAGTCCCAGAATAAGGTCAGGTACCCATGCTCCACGATGGTTGTGAATATCCCTGCCCCCATGGGTTCTGTCCCGTAGGATTCTGACCGTGAGGGGCATAATTCGTATAGCCAGACTGATTTGGTTGCTGGTAACCATTGTGTGGGGGCTGATAACCAGGGTTCGGGCCCTGATTAGGCGTCTGCCCCGTATAAGCAGCGTTTGGATTTGGCTGCTGAGCATAGTTAGAACCGTGAGGAGGAGGAGGATACTGAGAGCCTCCAGAGTGGTTATAGTTCGGTTGAGATTGACCATGAGGATAATAACCACTCTGAGGATGAGTAGACTGCTGATAAGTGGAACCCTGCGGAGCCTGGTACATAGGGCGCAGCTGTTGATTTGGCTGCGGCATTGAATGAGCAGGCTGCTGAGCAGAGTGAACAGAATGAGAGGGCTGCCCTGAATGAACAGGTTGACCCGAGTGAGGGGGCGGCCCTGAATGAACGGGTTGGCCCGAATGAGGGGGCGGCCCTGAATGAACAGGTTGGCCCGGATAGACAGGCGGCGCTGGTTGCGCAGGCTGACCTGGTTGTAAGTGAGCCCCAGGTTGCACCGAATAAGCTGGTTGGCCTGGAGGCGGGACACCAGGTTGTGCCGGATGACCCGGTTGGCCTGGTGGTGGAACAGGACCAGGTGCTTGCTGGAAACCAGTTTGACCTGAAGCAGAACCATAAAGTGGTCCTGGCTGATATGCAACGTTAGAGACAACAGGATATTGCGGTTGCATCGGTAAAGAAGGTTGGATTTGCCCCCTAGGTCCATAGGCCGGTCCCTGTTGATACCCCGGCTGAGGCTGAGCAGGTTGACCAGCAGGGTTATAATATGGTCCTTGCGGATTATAGAATGGCCCTTGCTGGCCCGCAGAGTAGCCTTGATTGGGCTGTCCCTGCGGGTCGTACAGATAGCCAGGTTGGCCTGCAGGTTGGCCTTGGAAAGGCTATGCCTGCAAGTTCTGAGCCTGGTTGTACGGTAAAACTTGAGCATACAGATAATCCTCAGGAGCAGGAAGGCGCAAAATGTCCCCATGCTCATCAAGCTGACCCGGGAAACCATACACGGGAGTGCCGTCCTGTGCATAGTGCGAAAAGAAAGATCGGTAAGGATCTTGGGGAAGCTGTCCAGCTCCGGCGTTCGGCTGCTGTAAAAACAACCGATACTCCTCCGGAGAGATATTCTCCGGTATAGCAGTAGCTAGATAAATGTCTTCGGGAGTTGGCCCAGATCTAGTAGCAGATGCTGAGACAACAGCAGAAGAGGCAGCCACACAAACAGTGGGCCGCACGGGAACAGAAGTGACGGGCGTCGAAGGAGACACCCCGGGTGTAGTGGCAGCTGGCCTCGAAGCAGGAGATGATATTCCCATAGAGGCGGCAGCTGAGATAATCTGACCCAGAGATCTGTATCCCTGTGGCAAAGAAGGACCAGCTGACGATGTGGTAGCCAGCTCAGACTCGTCTCCCTCAAACAATCTACGAGGGATGCACTGATAGTCATCAGACCCGGGAATTTCCTCACCAGAATCACTCATGGTTGATCCTGCCGTTAAATCACGCAGAAGACGGCGAGGACTAGGAGGAAAAACATCAGCAATAAACGGTGAACCCGATGTAAGAGAAAGGAAATCAGCTCCTAATCTCGATTCAGACACAGGGTCCGAAAAGGGCCAGTTGAACTCAACTGGTTCTCCAAAGGGTTGCTCGGCGAGGACCGGTCCCCCGTCAGGGAACTCGGAAACAACAGGCTGCTGTGGTTCAACAGAAGGCTCAGAAGCCTCTGAAGAATCGTCCGTGTAAGGACTACCAGTAGACGAAACCGAGGGTTCCGCCACCGTGACAAAAGACTAGAAGAAGAGAGCACACACACACACACGGGCTGAAAACGAGTTAAGACACACGATCAAACAGTCACAAGCAATATCTAAATGGGTGTGTTTATCGTGGGAGATTGATTTTACCACATTGGAAAATAAACAAATCCTACCGTTTCATGTTTTAAGAGTCGAGAAACGATAAAAAGATGACTCTATCTCTTTCAGAGTTGATACAAGCGTGAAAGGGCAAGCGCTTGACGGTCTTTTCAAGTTTAGGGAGTCAGAAAAGACCAAATGACTGCTCAGGAAAAACTAGGCACAAAGGGTGTACCAAATATCCGTGAACTGCAATATACACCTTGGTTTCAATAATGAAAGAGAAATCGACCAAGGACTTTCCGTACGTGCAGGTAGTCTCCCCGAATGCTGTGTTCGGTGTATCACGGGTATAGGGCGGCAGACTCGGCTTCCTGTGGATAAAGGATTGAAAACCTATAGGGGTCTCCCTTTATATACGTGACGGTACGGGGAGCGCAAGTCCGTACTAGCGCTGTCTAAAGCCAACAGGCGAACGACAGCTGCTAGGTTTAACGACGCCGGAACACGTCTCTAGCCTAGACCTTCTAAATATGTTTCGTTAAGTTCCAATGTTGCCTTAGGTTAATTGAATAAATTTTACGGTTGATCTTCAATTAAGTTTCAATTTCCAGGCCCTATCGTATGTAGTGTCTCCTAAATGCAAGCTATATGCCACGGTGCAACATTTCGTTCGATGAAAAATAGTTAAATGAGAGTTGAGAGCTTTTATACAAACGAAATGAACGGAATACAAACAAGAATATCTCTAATGCAACTAATGCAATTGCACACTTTTCATTCAAACACTAATCACTAGCAATATGGAAAAGATCACAATTTGCACTAATTTAACAAAAGCAAAAGAGATTATATATTTTTTTTGATTTTCAATGTTTAATGGCTAATGTGCACTGAAAACAAAAGGAACAATTTGAGAAATGATATCTAAGAGAGTGAAGCAAACAACATTCACTCAACGAAGCAAGCAACCAAATCTCTAAATCGACCCAAAGTCCCTCAAAGCAAAGAAAGACTTGAAAACTTCCGATGGACCATGTGATCTAGGTCCAAAGCAAGGCAAACGAATTCTGAATGAAGGAATGAACAATCACTCAAAAGACGCAGCAAAACAATCAAAGACTGGTAAGAGAGCGTGGAGAATCAATCAACAAGTTGACAGGACAATCAGAACACCAAAACTCCCAATGGAGGGCTCGATTCACTAAGCCACTAGATGCCCTAGGGCTCAAATCGTGAAATCGATAGACAGAGGCAAACAACCGAAGGATAGCGGTGAATTCCAGTCAAACAAGACTCCAACACACTCAGACAATCAGAAAATCAAGAAGAAAAGTACTGGTCAAGCTCAGAAAGCCAAAAAATGAAGAAACTCAAAAAAGTCACAGGGGTGGCGCGACTGTGGCCTTGAAACTGGCGCCAGAGGTCGATTGGCGCGAGACAGACAAATGCAACAAGCGCCAAGTGGCGCGACTGTCGGGTTAAAACCCGCGCCAGTCGAGTTCTCCAATAAAAATTAAAAAACAAGCTACTCTGAAAGTAGACCAATACAAGCTAAGCAAACCAAGAAGCTAAAATAGTGAAAGAATCCAACCCAGAAGGTTCATCAAGCAAGGAGAAACAATCAAAGCGAACCAATCATAAACGGGATAAGGAAAACCGGACGATCCCCAGTGGAGTCGCCAATTTGTTGAGGAGGTAAATCCCCTCTGCGGACAGAGGCGATCCCTACTAGCCCAGCAGGGGTCTAGCAACAAACAAACAATGCTATGACGCAAGCTCCTAGTTACGAATGAAAGACTTGGGATAAGAGCCTACCTGGATTCCAACGCTAGATATGAAGAAGAGATGTCCCCGTCCTTCAGCCCTGGCAGATCACAATCCTTCCGCGATCTCCGCGGATGAACACCTGCACACAGAAGAAACGAACAGATACAAGCATAGGAACCAGCATACGTAACTAAACATCGGTCGGAAAAGATATTACTCGCATTAACATGATGGAAAAAGGAGTGGAACCATAATCATAGTCATCTATTAAAATGATAAACGAATAGAAGTTACAACCAAGTTCTGACGTCGCAGCTTCCTTCGAACGGGTCTCCGGTCATCCACGTCTCGCAAAGCTCGCCAAGGAAAGGGAAACCTCTCCAGAGTCTCGTAACAATGGTCTCCTCGCTTGAATGGGCCTTAAGGGAAAGAAGGGATTCTTTACGGCACAAAGGCACTTGGGAATAGGGAGATGCAAAGCTTCAGCACTTCAAGACTAGCTTGCCATGGATCTGAGCAAGCTTTTATAGATGGGGAAGGAGGGAGTTGGGATCCCTATTATTATGGAATTGGCCCTATCAACAAGGAAGGTTCCATAGAAGGTGGCAAAACCACTTCCCTTCCATAGAACTCCCGCAGCCAAACCTCCCAACTCAAGATAGGCAATGGTTGTGAGTTTGTTTGTACTCAACTTCCGCCATCCATATTTAAAAAACAGTCCCTAAAATGGGTGACGCGATTGCTGCTCTATGACAGAGCGCCAAGTGGCGCGACCTCTTTACAGGATTTCCCTGATTGGCGCGAGCACTGAACTGTCTACCCGCGCCAATGCAAAAAGAGCTGTTTTTCATGGATTTTGCAAGGAGATGTCTCGAGGGGAAATGAAGTTCATACTCAGAGGGAT